>QNTS01002900.1:0-137833 GCA_003317085.1 Hucho hucho
TTGTCCAAGAACAATCAAACATCATTTTAAATGTATCCTTAGGAACACTTTTACGTATATTTACTATAATAAATCAACCGGAATATAAACTGAGCTCTAAAGACGGTAAAAAACACAGTGCGCGCTTGCCGAGAGCGCACATCCACTCCTATAGAGTTCCAAAGAGGCACTTCCTTATTCCCTCTTCTTCTCTGCTCTAAAGCATCTGAACAGAATCAAAACACTGTCTCGAGACTGTTGACATCTAAAGGAAGCGATCGGTACTGCATTCATACGCCCTTTTATGGGCATTTTCATGAGGGAGGGGTTCCAAATGAGGCACTCTGTGAAAACCACTTTCTCCAGGACAGAAATTCCTCGGGGTTTTGCCTGCCATATCCGTTCTGTTTTACTCACAGACAAATGGTTAACAGTTTTGGAAAATTCAGAGTGTTTCCTATCCAATGGTACCAAATAGAGAGAAAGAGACAGAGCTAGAGAGAGAGAAAGAGAGAGAGGAAAGAGAGAATCAGAGAGAGCGCATCGACATGAGATGACTAGATAAGGCTTGAGAGTGCATGAAAACGTAGGTGTCAGCCTTCCACATCAGTAGTGTTGTTTCTCTATCAAAGTTGTTGTGTCTTTTTGCATGTAAATATGATATGCTTTTGACCCTGTTGGCCACCTTGTTTGCTGTGTCTATTTCTACCTGTGCCAATGGATGCCCATCGATCTGTTTACACCTTAAGAACGGAGCGTTAATTAATGCACAGGAGAGGCTGGCGAGCGAGCCATGGTTGATTAAAGGAGGTCACGCTCATAACAAATGTAACTAACCCTGGGAATACACATTGTGCTGCTCTGTGTACTCGGTTGTGATAGGATGCTATGTCTTTGACACTATTTGTTTCTGTGTGTGTGTGTGCGTGTGTGCATGCATTTGTGTGACCTGTTCAGTTTAGCAAATTAGTTATTCTATCTAGGTCCATACGTCAGTGTTCAGCTCTGACTCTCCAGATAAAAGACACTTATTGGAATAGTCTTGCGAGGTAATTCACTTTGACAAAGTGTGGCTATTATATGAATTACACCTAAGGAAAAACTACATTAAACACGTTTTCATGAGATAACGTGATCTTATGTGAAGTTAATGTGACAACATGTAATGCAACATGTGATAAAATAAACTATACATGTGAAAACGTGATAACGTGAAGTGTTCCAAAAAAACATGTTTTCACATGATTCCACATGTGAAATCATATGGTTTCTCTGTAAAAATAATTGCCAATTATATGCTGTGCGTTTACACAATGGCTGCACACACTTAGTATATGATAAGTATTCAACACATGATTATGGATCTGAGGGTGAAAAGTTCAAATTCACTTGTCAATGTTTTGAGAAGAAACTGCAAGTGGACTGTTATCATTACAGAATAATATCTAATAATAGTAAATTCAGGAACAAATTAAAATGTGTTCTTTGAGAACTGAATTGTGATGATATTTATGGTCTCTCTCTTATCCTGTCTCATAAACTGAACCCTGTGATTTGTACTCATAGTTCTGGCATGGTCATCTCCTCCAGTCTGGAGTGATGACTCCAGGCCATGCTTTCTCAGAAACAATCCTAGAGTCATCATGACAAGACTCTCTCACACCCGAGTGCCTTCCGAGCCCAAGGTGAGCCCTCTGTCCCGATCTCCCCCTTACCCCTTCTTCAACCGCCTCACCACTCCACCACCCAGCTGACTAAATCCCTAAGAATGAAGAGGATCTTGTCAGGAAATAACCTCTGCTGCTCCAAAGCTGGGGGAAATTATAGTCTTAGGTCCCAAATGGCACCCTATTCCCCACAGGCCCTGGTCAAAAGTAGTGCACTGTATAGGGAATATGGTGCAATTTGGGAAGCATACAGGTTCTTAATCCCCCCATTGCTAATGTATGTCGGATCTACTTGAGACAAATTAATACTCACACTCAAGTCCTGAATGCCATCTTAGCCTGTAAGAAATGAAACTCTGACTCATTCTGACACATTTAAAACTGGAATCCTTAATGGTGTAACTGCCACGTCTGTTTGCAATATTGCGACAACAAAGACGTTACTGCAAACAACAAACACTGTTTTATTCCCTCTGACATCATTGCACGCTACATTTTATTTTAGCAAAAACAATGATGGCTATAGTGTGGACAGTGGCGCTGTTTCCCTTACTGCTGAATCTATCTTTAAGGAAGATTAGCGGAACAGTAAAGCTACTAAAGTACTTTGAATAGTATAGAGGAGAAGCGAATGGAGGAGTTATTTTTTTCTTCAATGTTGTAATGAGTGTTTGGTTCTGTTCTGTCTGTAGGGGTTTCCTCCGGAGACCAAAAATATTGATTCTGTAGAATGTCAAACATTGGCTGACCTAACACAGAAAATACATTGTCATGCAATATTCCTCTTCCTGCACAATCACAGGCAGACACCTTTACTCCACACACAGAGATGTGTACAAAGCTCTCCTTCGCCCTCCATTTGGCAAATCTGACCATAATTCTATCCTCCTGATTCCTGCTTACAAGCAAAAATGAAAGCAGGAAGCACCAGTGAATCGGTCTATAAAAAAAGTGGTCAAATGAAGCAGATGCTAAACTACAGGACTGTTTTGCTAGCACAGACTGGAATATGTTCCGGGATTCTTCCGATGGCATTGAGGAGTACACCACATCAGTCACTGGCTTTATCAGTAAGTGCATTGGTGATGTCGTCCCCACAGTGACAGTACGTACATACGCCAACCAGAAGCCATGGATTACAGGCAACATTCGCACTGAGCTAAAGGGTGGAGCTGCCGCATTCAAGGAGCAGGACTCTAACCTGAAGCTTATGAGAAATCACGCTATGCCCTCCGACGAACCATCAAACAGGCAAAGCGTCAATACAGGACTAAGATCGAATCGTTCTACACCGGCTCCAACGCTCGTCGGATGTGGCAGGGCTTGCAAACTATTACAGACTAAAAAGGGAAGCACAGCCGAGAGCTGCCCAGTGGCACTAGCCTACCAGACGAGCTAAATAACTTCTGGGCTCGCTTTGAGGCAAGTAACACAGAAACATGTTCCAGACGACTGTGTGATCACACTCTCCGCAGCCGATGTGAGTAAGACCTTTAAACAGGTCAACATTCACAAGGTCGCAGGGCCAGATGGATTACCAGGATGTGTACTCCGAGCATGCGCTGACCAACTGTCAGGTGTCTTCACTGACATTTTCAACTTTTCCCTGTCTGAGTCTGTAATACCAACATGTTTCAATCAGACCAACATAGTCACTGTGCACATTTATTTTATTTTTTTTACCTTTAACTAGGCAAGTCAGTTAAGAACAAATTCTTATTTTCAATGACGGCCTAGGAACAGTGGGTTAACTGCCTTGTTCAGGGGCAGAACGACAGATTTTTACATGAACACTAAGGTAACCTGCTTAAATGACTACCAACCTGTAGCACTCATGTCTGTAGCCATGAAATGCTTCAAAGGCTGGTCACGGCTCACATCAACACCATTATCCCAGAAACCCTAGACCCACTCCAATTTGCATACCGCCCCAACAGATCCACAGATGACGCAATCTCTATTACACTCCACACTGCCATTTCACACCTGGACAAAATGAACAACTATTTGAGAATGCTATTCATTGTCTTCAGCTCAACGTTCAACACCATAGTGCCCTCAAAGCTCATCACTAAGCTAAGGACCCTGGGACTAAACACCTCCCTCTACAACTGGATCCTGGACTTCCTGACGGGCTGCCCCCAGGTTGTAAGGTTAGGTAACAACACATCCGCCACGCTGATCCTCAACACGGGGGCCCCCTGTACTCCCTGTTCACTCATAACTGCACTGCCAGGCACGACTCAAACACCATCATTAAGTTTTCCGATGACACAACAGTAGTAGGCCTGATCACCGACAACGATGAGACCTGACCATGTGGGGGAGGAGGTCAGAGACCTGACCGTGTGGTGCATGGTCAGCAACCTCTCCCTCAATGTGATCAAGAAAAAAGGGGATGATTGTGGTCTACACAAAAAGGAGGACTGAGCACGCCCCCATTCTCATCGATGGGGCTGTAGTGGAGCAGGTTGAGAGCTTCAAGTTCCTTGGCGTCCACATCACCAACAAACTAACATGGTCCATGCACACCAAGACATTCGTAAATAGGGCACGACAAAAATCTATTCCCCCTCAGGAGACTGAAAAGATTTGGCATGATCCTCAAAAGGTTCTACAGCTGTACCATCGAGAGCATCCTGACAGGTTGCATCACTGCCTGGTATGGCAACTGCTCAGCCTCCGACCGCAAGGCAATACAGAGGGTAGTACGTACGGCTCAGCACATCACCGGGGCCAAGCTTCCTGCCATCCAGGACCTCTATACAAGGCGGTGTCAGTGGAAGGCCAAAAATTGTCAAAGACTCCAGCCACCCTAGTTATAGACTGTTCTCTCTGCTGCCGCACGGCAAGCGGTACCGAAGCACCAAGTCTAGGTCCAAGAGGCTTCTAAACAGCTTCTACCCCCAAGCCATAAGACTCCTGAACATCTAATCAAATGGCTATCCAGACTATTTGCATTGCCCCACCCCTCTTCTACGCCGCTGCTACTCTGTTATTATCTATGCATAGTCACTATAATAACTCTACCTACATGTACATATTGCCTAAATTACCTCGACACTAGTGCCTCCGCACATTGACTCTGTACCGGTACCCCCTGTATATAGCCCCGCTATTGTTATTTTACTCCTGCTCTTTAATTATTTGTTATTTTTTATCTCTTACTTTTTTGGGGGTATTTTCTTAAAACTGCATTTGCTTGTAAGTAAGCATTTCACTGTTGTATTATAAACCTGTTGTATTCGGTACATGTGACAAATTAAATTTGATTTGATTTGATTTATAGCTAAATAACGTGAGGACAGAAGAAACAACATTCACAACAATACATTATTAAATTACCATCTTCCTGGGGCCAGATGTTTGCATAACTCCAGCTGGTATTGAAAATTGCCTCAGGAAGAAAGGTAGCAATTCAGTTCTCTGGAAAACTAGCAGGCCAGGAAACGGGAGAAAGAGAGGAGGGAGAAAGAAGAGGAAAAAAGATGAGAGCAGAGGAGAGAATTGGAAGGGAGATGAGTAGAGGAGCTCATAACAACATCCTCACAGAGACGGACATGTTTATTTCACTCTTCTAGATAATGATCAGACAGGAATACATACAGGCCCACCTGTACAAGCCGCTGCCGCTGACATGATGGACAGACTGGCAAAATCAAGAAGCACCAACTCCCAAAATGCCAGAGGGCTTTGTGAGATTGGCAGCTCAATACAAACATTATTGGTGTGTGCTGCATACCTACCCCAAACTGAACACTGAACCATATCCTAATCTAACACACTGCCACTGATCAAACTTCATAACAAATGCTCCCAACGCTCCAGATCTCTCTATTTTTTTGCAGTTTTCCTCCACTCATTTTCTCTTTGCAGGAAAGTAGCATTTAGTTATTGGGGGTATTGGGATAATACACTCTGTGCCATGTCCAATTTGTCAGATCTGACTTCTGTTTGGACAGTTTTCTAACAGCACTGAGAGCAACTCTGGGTTCATCTATGGTTTGTTTGAAATCAGCAACAAAAATGTGTCATTTTGGAGAGGTGGCGGGCATGGGACGAAGAGGAGATGGAGGAATGGAGAGATGGAGGGAGCTATAGCGGAGGGTCAGGGGACAGTTAGATATCCGTTTTATTTACCCTTCTCTGACATAACCCATAGCCTCTGAAAAATGCAGTTAACACCCCATATATCTCTCTTTCTCCCACTCCCACTCCCTTCCCCTTCTCGAATCCTCTACTCCTTCTTTCCATGCACTTACAGTATGTGGTGGCAAGATAAAGGTGTCTGTTGGCAGAATTAATAATAAAAGTGCAGAACTGGTAGCTAGCAGGACTAGGACTGTTTGTTGTGTTTGTTATGCAGTAATTTATCTGAATGCATAGAGGGAAAGGTTTCATTGGATTAATGCCTGATGAAAAGGTGTTCTCCTCTTACACGGCCATTACTACTAATACAGTAAGGCTGCGTCCTAAATGGCACGCGATTCCATACATAGTATAGGGATTAGGCAGACATTTGGGATGTAGCCTCAGTCATTTAACCAGCAGCTAGGTACAGTATGAATCCATCCATGACACATCCATCCATCCAGGCCTTTAAAATGTTTGGTGTTATACTGGATACACAGAGAGCACACAACACAGTTAAACGGATTGCCCAAATGGCAAAAAACAAGCTCCACCGTAGCTTGGAGGGCTACATTTTAAATAACCCATCACACTGCACAGATCTCTCGCTCTCTGTCTGGTGCAAGTTACTTTGCCTTGCCTCCAGTTTCAGCTGATCGAGGGAGTGAATCTTTTTTGTACAGCATGTAATTAGAGGATGATTCAGTGGCTTCTGCTCTGCTGTGAGTTTACCATGGGCAGGATTAGTGAAGGGAGCCAGCCGGCATCTTATTAACTTGTGCTGCAGTTTGAAACCCTCTTATGGGAGACAGAGCACCGAGGCTTAAGACAAATTACCCCTGACGCCTCTGCATAACACTGGGACAGGAGTGTGTGTGTGTGTGCATGTGTGTGTGTCTGAGTGAGTGAGTGAAAGAGAGAGAGAGAGAAAGCGAGAGAGAGAGACTGTGTGCGCATGTGTGTGCATGCCTGTGTGCGTGATAGGTAGTGGCGGTAGTGATGGAGGGGTAGGAAGGAGCAGGGAACTACAGTAAAGGGTATTGGGAGGATGTTAGAGACTTGGATGTTTTTTTTTATAATGACACATGCTCTATAGAAGGGATTTAGGCCTGTAGCAAGAATGATTAATAAGGAGGTTAATCACAGCACATTATTCATATTTGTGATTTAGAATAGAGAGGATTCAGGGGAAATGTGAAGTTACAGAGTATTAATGCCTGCAAGGTTTTTCTCAGTCATACTAATTAACCACTTCTCGTAATGCTTCCATTACCTGATTAATCATGTTGGGTGCACTGTATTTTACTGGTTGGCTACAACTTCCATGTCTTCCTTGTTCTTTCTAGTATGCATGTATCATATACTTCAAAGGATATAGTGGCTGGACATGTTCTTTGCAATGGAAAGACATGGAAGTTGGAAAACTTCATGCACTAAATGACAGGAAAAATGACATGCAGGGCAGTATGATGTGATTATAGTACATGAATGTCTACAACAGTTCTCATAGAATAGAGCTGAATGTACAGACAAAACAAAAGCGTTGGCTTGTAATTTGAGTGTTCCACTGTGATGTGTATGCTTCTCAATGGCCATGAATGATAAGCAGTAGAAAATGTTGTGACCAATGTTCCATTTCTCTCCTCCTATCCTCTCTTCCCTTCCTCTCTGAAAAAAAGGTATCAATAATTAATTGAGGTCATTTGAGGCTAGATGAGCTTACATTAGCATCACAGAACATAGTAGTGGATCATTGTCTGTTTGTAGGCTAAGTCTGTCTGTTGCAGGGTTGGCTGGTGGACAGGATGGGCTCATTGTAATGGGTGGAATAAATGGAATGATATCAAACACATGGAAAACAATAGCCTCCTCTGGTCTCTTGCAATGTTAGAGAGAAACACATAACTTTAAGAGAGAAATGCAATGAAAATGGAGTCATCTGCAATAACACTGGAGAACAATTTAGCATATACGATTGCAAATTTAAATAGCTGCTTTATCTTTTGAAAGGCTTACACTTCTGTCATGCTTCAGGGAAATGCCGCCTAATGTTCCTTGCAGGGGAGATAAGTAATTTATTTTTCCAAAGTACGCTCTCTCTCAAGTTATTGCTAAAATTCCTGAAGTACTAGAAGTAACTAAACACCTTCATTTTTTTTGCTCTCGAAAGCGGAGAATCAAAGCCACGTTGCAGACAAGTACACAGCACTTGACATTTAAAGTAATTTCCCTTTGAGCCAACATCTGCAGCATTTACCATTATTGCGATCTCCGCGAATGTCTGAAAAATGGCGCATTGTGTGCAGTGCTTGAAAACAGCACGCATTTCATTGAATCCCAGCCAACTTGGCAACTTGACGACAGCAAAATGTTTTATTTTCTTATTTTCTTACCAAGTATACAACAAATATCTACATTCAAATACCACATAATGTAGCATAACTGACACCACACATATTTCAAGTAGAGTCCACCCAATCAAAAATGATCAACATTTCTTCCTATTATTTCACATCATCTTTGATAAAGAAGTCCCTTTGTTTATTTGGCGTTGTTTTGCTGAAATACATTTTCTTCTTCTTTACATTTGGCATTTGAAGAAGCAGATTATCAAAGTTATCAAAGTCTACGGGACGGGATGCGAGGGTTGAGATCAAGCAACAATGTAGTTTGGACTACACCCCTAATCATGGCTGATACCCTGATGAAATGCTTTTTACCATATCATACATCCCCTGGTTTTACTCATCCATCTATGTTTGTGATGAGTAAAACATTTACGGTAACTGGCCATCCTTCATTTCAGATACAGTAATGTCCCTCAGTCCCGCTGTGGTATCATGGACAGTTTATTTCAAAACAAGAGTTTCAAGATTGTGGTTGCGTCCCAAGTGGCACCCTATTTCCTATATAGTGCACTACCTTGCATAGGGTGCAATTTGGGGGACACACATGTCTTGATGAATGCATGATCATGCTTTATGCTCCTAACCAGCAGCAAAACAACAAAGGGTTCAAACTAACAAAATATGAATCGATACATTTAACAAATAATCTTAAAATCCAAAAAGGATTACAGAGCTTCCATCTCCCTTACTATGTCTGAAATAAGACACTGAGAAATGCTGGAAGAAGCATTGTCTTTGAAACACAGAATTGCAATTAGACGCCATTGAAACATTTATGTTACATCATAACTCTTGAACATATTTGAACATATTTTATGCCGATCCCACAACCTTGGGATAACATCAAACGCTAGTCCAGTGTTTGTTTGATTCCCAAAAATAAGTTATAAGAAATATAAATACAGCACATGAAAAAATACATTAATTAATAAGAGACGGCCACATAATGAAGTTACCCTTAATGGAATAAATTGCAGTTCTCAAATCGAAATGGCTGCAACAATAACGACAAACAGGTCATCAAAACATTTATCTTACTCTTCATTTTTTCTTTTGTTATAGTGGCTTGGAATACAAAAAGCAAAGTCTTAACCAAAATATTGTCAAAATAAATCAACAAAAAAGACGTCAGCATTTCAGGGTTTGTTTGTGTCCTGCATAAGTGTGTGCAGGAGGGTAAGGCTAAGTATGTTGAGTCCTTTGTTTTCCCTTCATTCCCCTCTCTTGTGTTCATCTGAGGGGAATGGGACCCTTTGGACCCTAGAGCTGCGACTAGGGCCTGGGTCGGCCAAGAGAGTTAACTAACGTGTGCTTTGAAGCCCTTTGCTTTGAGGGCCTTGTGGCGCTAGCTGTCTGTCAGTCAGTCAGTCCAGGCTCCTCTCAAGCCTCTCCTGGAGTTGGGGAAGGGTGGTGATGGCAGCTACACAGCTAGGAAGCAACCCAGCTCAGGGTTGAGGAAACCCAGCTCTAAGGCTATAGAGAATAGGCGATGCTCAGTAGTGCTATCGCAAATTCTGCAGTTATACGGCGAGCACACCTTTCAAATTCATTCTCTCTATTTCTCTCCCTCTCTATTACTGTCTCTCTACGTCTCCGTCTATGTCTCCATTTCAGTCATAGTCTCTCCATGTTTCAGTCAATTCTTTCCTCTAAGGTGTGTGTATATAGGGGTGAGTCTCTCGTACCTTCCTTCCATCTACCACATGGGAGGGTTGTTTGTCTCCAGAACCCCGTACATCTCTGCCAGTTTCTTAAACCGGGGCCCCCAGTCATTGAGATAATCATACTCGTGATCAGTATTGGAGCACCCAGACTGCAGCGAGCTCAGGGACTCGGCCACCGATCCCTCCCCCTCGTAGGCGTAGGTCTGTAGGGAGTCGTAAGGTGGGGCGCAGGGGTCCAAATCCGCCTCCAGGAGCTTGGATAGCACATACCCCTGCACATTGCTGTCTCCACCAACACAAACGCTCCCTGGCCAGCCCACACATGCAAGGGGAACGTAGCGAGAAAGGCTCTCGATTTCAGGCAGCATGTCCTGACGTTGCTTCCCCACTAGGTGGGCCTCGTGGGGGTTCCACATGGCAGCGATGTCGAAGGCCTCGGTGTCCTCCTCTCCGCCCCCCTCGTCATCGTAGCGGACGATGTTCTCGTGGACGTTGTCTTCCTCGTCGTGCAGGTAGGGCTTCTTACGGTGGCTCCGGAGGGACAACATGAGCAGGATCATCACTAGTGGAGAAAAAAGAGACATGGTCAGATACAACATGAACCCCAAATATGGAAGATTATTAATGGTTGCTTCAGTGAGTTTGATGAGTTGGTGTACCATACTAAGACCTTCAATAGAAGATGCATAGATTTGGTAAAAGAGGGTTTGTATAGAGTGGAATATGATGTTATCATATACAAAGACAATACAAATATACAGTAGCTTATGAAGTACGTATAAAGCAGATCAGCAGTGGAGAAAATCACTTCAAAGAACAAGATCATGACCTACCAAGCATCACGAAGATACATGCCAGTATGGCGATGAGTGCCCCTCTGCTCAGACTAGCCGGTAGGTGGTAGGCCTCAGCATTACAGGACATAACGTTGCCCTCCACATCGCAGCTACACACACGGATGGTCAGGGTGCTGGTGCTGGTCTGTACCGGCAGCTCTCCGTCTGAGATAAAGATAGGAAGGTAGTAGACTGACTGGTC
Organism: Hucho hucho; assembly: GCA_003317085.1. Lineage (NCBI taxonomy): Eukaryota > Metazoa > Chordata > Actinopteri > Salmoniformes > Salmonidae > Hucho > Hucho hucho. The sequence goes on from QNTS01002900.1 coordinate 10,888, forward strand.
CTGCTGAGACCAGCCCCCACGCCGCGTCAGGATCCATGCTGTGTTGTCTACATCGGGGACGGAGAGAGAGAGGAGCCTTGTTAGATACTGTATATACACTGAGTGTACAAAACAATAGGAACATGCTCTTTCCATGAGATAGACTGACCAGGTGATTCCAGGTGAAAGCTATGATCCCTTATTGATGTCACCGGTTAAATCCACATCAATCAGTGTAGATGAAGGGGGAAGACAGGTTAAAGAAGGATTTTTAAACCTTGAAACAATTGAAACATGGATGCCAGGCACACCGGTTTGAGTGTGTCAAGGTTTTTCATGCTCAACAGTTTCCCGTATGAAGAATTGTCCACCACCCAAAGGACATCCAGCCAAATTGACACAATTTGGGAAGCATTGGAGTCAACCTGGGCCAGAATCCCTGTGAAATGCTTTCGACACCTTGTAGAGTCCATGCCCTGATGAATTGAGGCTGTTCTGAGGGAAAAGTGGGGTGCAACTTAATATTAGGAAGGTGTTCCTAATGTATGCACACTCAGTGTATGTTACATCATTTCCAAGAGTGGTGTTTGTCAGACCATGAGTCATCCCAAAACTCGGTTTTCTCATGTAAACGTCTGTATTATCCGAAAGGTTTGACCTACAAACTATTATGACAACTCTATGGATTTGCTCTACGACCCTCTACGACCCCCTTCAGACTCGTCTGAAGACTCGTCTACTGTCGATGTGCCAACCTCTGTTTGGTCCAAACCGTTTGGGCTACAAACTAATGTGGAAAACTGAGATTCTCACGAACACGATGGTGTTCTCCGTTTTGTTCTATGACTGCCACATGTGTCACATGACTCGTCTGAAGGTAATCGGTACCGGTTAAAAAAAAAACATATGGAATATAAAGTACGTTTTTCACCTTTATATATCTCCTAGATTTAGGACAGGCACTTCAAAACCTTGTTTCTTATTATTTATTTTTTGACTGTTGTCACGACTTCCACCGAAGTTGGTGCCTCTACTTGTTCGGGTGGTGTTCGGCGGTCGACGTCACCGGTCTTCTAGCCATCACCGATCCACTTTTCATTTTCCATTTGTTTTGTCTTGTTTCCCCACACACCTGGTTGTCATTCCCTCATTACTTGTCATGTATTTAACCCTCTGGTTTCCCCCATGTCTGTGTGTGTGATTGTTTATTTGTCAGTGGCACATTTCCGGCTGGTTTGCACCAGACTGGAAATTTTGTACTTTGTGCTGCCACACTTTTCCCTGTTGGCATTTTGTTTGTGTAACGCTATTTGCGTTCAGTTTGTATTGTGCTACAGTAAAGTGCTTTCGTTTCACTATCTCTGTTCTCCTGCGCCTGACTCTCACACACCAGCTACACACACGTATCCTGACAACTGTCCCTTTTTGCCATTTATGAATTTGTAATTCATTTAGTTTCCATGGGCTTTAGTAGTAAAGGCCAAAATCAATATTTTATTAAATATACATGCATAAATATTGTTTTATTGTTTTTATACCTAAAGTTCAATTCAAAATCAAACCAACATCTTATACTCTAAAGAATTAAGCACAAAAGGGAAATTATGTCAACAGAAAATGGTGGAGTGTTACAAAAAATAGATGTCCAGGTAGTGATGTGGGTTTTACTGCTGTATAATAAAGCCTTTATTTACCTTGGTTGTCTCTGAGGGTGAAGTTGGGGTTGTTAGCAGCCTCTGGTGCCAGGCTGTAGTAGAAGTGCTGACCTCCCAGAGGATCATCTGGGTCTATTGCCGTCACTGTCTGAATCAGCTTAGGTCACCAGACAACAAGAAAACAGCCAGGAGATGGGAGAGAGAGACAGTTAGGATCACTGACCTGAGACAAGTTGTGAGTGAAACTGACAGATATTACATACATTCATATTATGCAGGCATTTCTTTACGGTATTCCATCATTTTGAATAATTCTTCATACGATAAAATCACAGATCTGCAAATACTGGTTATTGGTCTGCCTCTGTTCAGGTCTTGCGTGTGTATCTTCCGTGTGTATGTGTATGTGTGTGTGTGTGTGTGTGTGTGTATGCCTCTGTACCTGTCCAGCCTTGGCGCTCTCACAGACGAAAGCTTCAAAGTACTGTGTCAGCAATGGAGGGTTATCATTCACGTCCAGAATCTTCACAGCTACAGACACATTCCCGATCATACTGGGATTATCTGGAAGAAAACACACACAGATACACACACACACACACGTTAGTGTATAAGACACACACACACACAATAGCCGATGCCGAAAGACAGACTAGGATGAAATACTCAGAATGGTTGCTCAGAATAAGATTACAATTCAGTTATTATCCAAAATGCCCATTTGCATACCTTAATCAGCTGAGTAATTGGCAATGGAAATGCTAGCCAGCAGTAACTACTCTCTCAGCTTTCATCTAACAATTGATCAATCAATAGCTTGACTTTGGCACTCTCCAGTTGAGGGTGAATGGCTCTCTGCGCTGCATGTGTGTGTGTGTGTGTGTGTGTGTAGACTCCAACAACTCTCTCTCTCTCCCCCTCCATCTCTCCCTGGAGCCTACAGCTACAACACAGCCCTCCCACCACACTGGCTAATTTCTATTCCTCTGCTGTCTTCTTTTGTCCCTGTCCCTCTCCATTTCACCCCCCCCCCTCTTTCTGATAACCAATTGAGTCATATGTGCCAATTTGACCCAATTAAGGTGTGTTTTATTCAATGAAGCCGTTAATTAAACAAAGCTCCCCTTGTTAGTGTGCATTCCAAATAAACAAAAACTAAACAAGGGGACTGAAGGTGACTCTCCTGGGTCCTGAATACTCCCGCTGTGTAAAAGTCTGTTTTATGTTATCATATATTATAATAATGTGGCCTCATTCAAAATAAACCAGATATGTGTGTATGTAGCATACTGTATGTGCCTTCGTCCCAATTGGCACCCTGTTCCCTATATAGTACGCTTATTTTGTACAATGTAGACAATAGGGTGTAATTTGGGACTCAGACTATAGATGTGTGTGAACAGTATCAGTGTGTGTGTGCGTGTGTGTGTGTGTGCAAGTGTGTGTGTGTGTGACGTACTCATCTCCATTGCCAGGACGGTGATGTTATGCCAGGATAACTCTTCTCTGTCCAGCGCCAGCACCGTCATCAACGCCCCGGAAGTGATGTCAATGTAGAAATATTTTCCCAGGTCAGTGGTCATCTCTATGGAATACCTGGTGACAGAGGGAAACAAGGGTAACCAATGTTGAGTAACACTTATCTGGTATTTATATACATTGCCTTCAGAAAGTATTCACACCCCTTGACTTCTTCCACGTTTTGTTTTGTTACAAAGTGTTATTACAATGGATTTAATTGTCATTTTTTTCTCCAAGATCTACACAAAATACTCTGTAATGTGAAAGTGGCAGAAAAATTTGAACAATTGTACAAAATCTATGAAAAATAAAACACAAATATATCTTGATTAGGTAAGTATTCAACACGTCAATACGTGTTAGAATCACCTTTGGCAGGGATTATAGCTGTGAGTCTTCTGGGTAAGTCTCTAACATGCCAACCACACCGCTCGTGTCGCGTGCGTGAGCGTTGCAAAAAAAAATTAACACATAAATGTTATTCAATCATTGCACCCACTCTGCTCGCGCGTGTCTATTTTAGCGCCTGCGTAGCCAGGCACTAAAATAGAACTTGAATCTATTTGTGACGCTTGACACGTTGCAAGTTCTGCCTCTCCCATCTCCTCATTGGTTTTTAGGACCATATTTGGTTTTTAGGAGCATATACCCACGTGACATGGTTTAGGAGCATATACAGTGGCTTGCGAAAGTATTCACCCCCCATGGCATTTTTCCTATTTTGTTGCCTTACAACCTGGAATTAAAATTGATTTTTTGGGAGTTCGTATCATTTGATTTACACATGCCTACCACTTTGAAGATGCAAAATATTTTTTATTGTGAAACAAACAAGAAATAAGACAAAAAAAATTGAAAACTTGAGCGTGCATAACTACTCACCCCCCCAAAGTCAATACTTTGTAGAGCCATCTTTTGCAGCAATTACAGCTGCAAGTCTCTTGGGGTATGTCTCTATAAGCTTGGCACATCTAGCCACTGGGATTTTTGCCCATTCTTTAAGGCCGGCAAAACTGCTCCAGCTCCTTCAAGTAGGATGGGTACCACTGGTGTACAGCAGTCTTTAAGTCATACCACAGATTCTCATTTGGATTGAGGACTGGCCATTCCAAGACATTTAAATGTTTCCCCTTAACTTCTTACGGAGCGGCAGCAGAGGTGACGGTTTTGGAGAGTCTGGGGTGCCCAAAGTAAAATGCCTGCCACTCAGGCCCAGAAAATAGGATATGCACATAATTAGTACTATTGGATAGGAAATACTCTGAAGTTTCTAAAAGTGTTAACATAATGTCTGTGAGTATAATAGAACTGATATAGCAGGCGAAAACCCGAGGAAAATCCATCCGGATTTGCAGCTTTTTTTGTACTTGACCTTCTTATCCAGGCTGCCTATTCATTTTTATTTTAACCAGGACTAAAACTGCAGTACCTATGGCTTCCACTAGATGTCAGCAGTCTCTATACAAAGACTGATAGGAGTAAGCAGAACGGATAGGAACAGGAAATAGTCAAGGGAGCTCAGATGTCAACAAGATTTCTCGGGCGCGAGACTGGGTACGCGCCCCACTTTATTTTACGTAGATAACGTTTAGGTGACCATCCGAGTGAAATATTATCGCTAATATTCATAAAAGGATAGCTAAGGATACATTATAACTGGTCTTTGATTTGTTTAGGAAAAGTTTATAGGTATATTTGAACGCGTTCTCTTCACGGTTCAATGGGCGATTCGACGGTGGATTTTCTGATCATAACGCGCCAACCAAACTGAGATTTATGGATATAATAAAGGACTTTTTCTAACAAAAGAACCATTGGATGTCTTTGTTGGACACTTGGGAAGCCCTCAGCAGAAGTTCTTCGAAAGGTAAGGGATTTGTTTTCGCTGTGATATGGGTTTTGTGTGAACCACGCTGGTTTATGAATTTATGCTAATGGTTAAATATTGGAGGTGCAATCCTCAAACAATCCAATGTTGTGCTTTCGCCGTAAAGCCTTTTTGAATTCTGTCAACGCTGTGACATTGCCAAGAAAAATAAGTTTTGGTGACTACACAACACTTGTATATTGATGAATGTTTAATAATTCAACTTTTGGATTTTGAATTTGGCGCCTTACATTTCACCGGGTAGCGCCCCACTGCTCCCTAAGTAGTTAACATGAGTTCTTCTTTATTCTAGTTAACCGGAGCCGTAAAGTATAGTGAGTGCTTTGAACTGGAATCTCCCAAGCTCCAACTGACATGCCTGGGCTGCACGTGGTAATGTGACATCAGATACATTGTGCCACATGAGTTTGGTGTTTTGGATGCAGTAATTACAGAATTACTGCAGTTGAACTGCACTCTAACTGCAGTTATTCTGTAACTACGGCATCCAAAATACCACAGTCGGCCGCAGTTACTACACTTTTACTGCAGTTTCAAAACTGAAATATTTTTGGGGAAGGTTCGTGTGTGTTAATGCACTTTCATAGCATGGCATACTTTCTAAATTCTGGGGGCACCCTTAGAGTGCAGTGTCATAACTCTCCTGTGAAGATCTGAAGGATCAGGTTACAGTGGGTCCACTCTACAGCGGCCTCTCTCTCCCACAGAGGTGGAGGGGGGCGCTTTATTGTGGTCGTAAAATACTCTGCTTCTGGGCTCTGTAGTATCGAGATTGGAACGTGACTGTGGAACACAGAGACATTTGGACATCAAAAGGTGGAATAATTGAACAGTATTTCTGTATTCCAAGCAGTTGTGGTGGTCCGTGGACACTTAAGGAAAAGTCTTGTCGAGTTTGTTTCATTTAGTGACCTCATGAAGGACAGGAGACACACATTACTGTTTCTTTGTTTGTATACACTTCTCAATTATGGGGTTTGCATCTGAATGCTGTATGAAATAAATTATTAAGCATAAGAATACTTTTGGAAAGATAACAATGTGATCTTAGTCTTCTAAATGAAAATTGTTTTTCAGAGTGACTTATGATCAGTCAGTGGCCACACCCCCGTGAGCACAGACATTACACGACGTCATGGAACGCCTCCTTTTCTACTAAAAGTATAAAACCCACTTCCAACAAAATTTACATTAGACCAGAAAACATGGAAGCTGTCGCTACATGTTGAAATGGTTGGCAACTCTACCAAAGGACAAGACCATAGAACGTGGAGATCATTCCCACGTTGAAATGGCTAAGAAATCTACAAACTAAAGAACAAATATTCAGGCTGTAGCCTTTAGTCTGGTAAATGCAACCGGTTGAATGACCGAATGGTACTCTGACGTATCCATTATAACAAGCTACAACTACGAAATACTTTGATCTCTGGGGGACAAACCAGAGACTTTCTGTCAAAAATCTGTCGAGCAGATGGACTGGCAATCGCAGAGAGGGACAACAAAGGCATACACTCGTAAATATGTAAATTGCAATTTCTTTTCAAATGAGCTGTTGTTCGTGTTCAAAGTATTAGCATTTCCATGAGGGTAGTTATCAACTCAGAATTTACCCCTCTTAAGCTGTCCCCACCCCTTTCCTTTGTCTACCAAGCCGTCATATCGGTTTCGTCCACTAGGGACTTTTCTTTGTGTCATGTTAGTAACCAATGTATGACCTACTGTGTGTGTGTTTATGTAATTATGTGATTGATTAGTTAGTTAGTAAATAAATAGTTGTATATCGCTGATTCATGATTAATGTTAGGGTTCATGTAGATATCCAAGGGTTTGCGACATTCAGAAATGAGACTGATGAGGTAATAATACATTAATAGAAGACTAATCAATAAGATAATAAAATATCTGAAGAGTTATATTTGGGAAATTGTAACTCTAACATTTTCCCGTGGTGCCTCGACTTCCTAGTTAATTACTATTCCGTGATTCGTTTAATAACGAAATAATTACACATAGAGAATTTATTTGATTATATAACAGTCTTCATATTTAATGACAGCAAATGCTACGACAGCTGTATAACTGCAGTACACTACAGGTATTCTGCAATTACTGTGTCCAAATACCACAGTCAAATGCAGTTACTGCACTTTTACTGCTGATTCAAAACTGAAATCTTCTTTTGTAAGGGAAATGCAATTTGAGATAGCCCACCAATGCCAGCCCAACCCAGGTTGACTTCAAAGTGCCAATGGAAATGACGCTTTAATTAATAATGCATTGCGGTAAAGGTTGGAGGTACAACAAACTGCCCCTTAAACCGTCTCAGTTGTGATCAAATCAGCAATATCTCTGCATTCTGCCAAATTGGGCTTTACTGTGCTGTGTTGCACAGGCTGGCTCATCTCCTGCCACTACGAGCCACTTTCCAAAGCGCTCCTCAGAGAACATCACGCAACAATGAGTAAACAGACAGATACTCAGAGATGAAGCCAGATGAATAGGGGGGTGGGGGAGGGGAGAACTACTTCAGGACACAGTTTAAACCCATATTCATAGCGTCTCAAAGATGGAAATTAAGTCGATCTTGGATCCTACTGGGAAAGACCTGAAAGAACACACCTATTTTCTGTGTATAGTCCTCCCTCCCTCCCTCCCTCCCTCTCCTCTGTCTCAGTGTGAACTGAACTCAGTGTGAACTAAACTCCCAAAGGCAGGCTTCCTGCCCCATCATTGTGCAGCAGTACACACAGAGAAAATGGAGAGAGTTCTCAGCTATACACATAGAGAGTGCTTGGCAGAATCACCTGGTCTGCCAGACTGGTTTAGACCACACACACACACACACACACACACACACACACACACACACACACACACCAGAAGATGTGGAATGACAAGCTGTCAATGTTTAAGACAGACCCAGCATCAGCAGCACTCTATGTACCCTCCTTTACTGATTTGACTGTGTGTGTGTGTGTGTGCCAGCGTGCATTTGCGTATGTTTTGAGAACCATGATGCAGAGGGCAGGGAACATGCCCAGTATAGACAATGGCAGAGGAAGATCCCCCTAAAGGAGCACTATTAATATCACTCTATGGTGTGTGTGTGTGTGTGCCAGTGACAGTTTGAGACAGCAAGTGTTGAGAGAAAGAGGGAGAGAGAAAGGCCTCCTCTCTCCTGTTGTATTGATTCCCCCATTTAAGGTCAACCTTATTCTCAATGGGTCTTGGTCAAAAGTAATGCGCTACATATGGAAAAAGGTGCAATTTGGGACGCATACGCTATCTGTCATATAGTTATGTTAGCCACACCATTTGGCCCGGTGAAACAATTGCAGTTCAAGGTTGGTGCTCTTACTGTAGCCATGCTCACAGGGCTGGTTGGATTTGCATCCTCACACACATAATTCCCAGAGCTTTCCCTATCTGCTTCAAGCGTGTCCCCCAAATGGCACCCTATTCCCTATTGCACTAAACAGGGAGTATCATTTGGGACACTTGCTGAGATTAAGGGGTTGTAATGTATTCACTAAAGCCACATTATCTAACAGACACTCCCAACACAGCTTTATGAAGAGGGATAACATTAGAATACCAGCATTCTGAAATACGGTTCATTTTAATGGTGAGAAATTATTTGTACTTGGATCCCATACAAATACACTATATATACAAAGTATGTAAACACCCCTTCAAATCAGTGGATTCGGCTATTTCAGCTACACCCATTGCTGCCACCTGTATAAAATCGAGCACACAACCATGCAATCTCCATAGAAAAACATTGGCAGTAGAATGTCCTTACTGAAGAGCTCAGTGACTTTCAACGTGGCACCGTCATAGGATGCCATCTTTCCAACAAGTCAGTTCGTCAAATTTCTACCCTGCTAGAACTGCCTCGGTCAACTGTAAGTGCTATTATCTACTAGCGCCCCGATCCCGACACTACCCGGAGAAATGTAAGGCGCCAAATTCAAAATCCAAAAGTAGAATTATTAAACATTCATCAATATACAAATGTTGCATACTCTTCAAAAGCTTAGACTCTTGGCAATCTCACAGCGTTGTCAGATTTCAAAAAGGATTTACGGCGAAAGCACAACATTTGATTGTCTGAGGACAGCACCTCACATATTTTCTGCATTAGCATAATTTCATAACCAGCACGGGTCTCACAAAACACATAAAAGAGCTAAAATAAATCGCTTACCTTTGTGTCCAAGCAAGACAATCCGTGTTCCTTTTGTTAGAAAAAGTAATTGTTTATATCCATGAATCTCTTTTTGGTTGGCGTGTTATGTTCAGAAAATCCACTGTCCACTCGCCCATTGTACAGGGAAGAGAAAGCGTTCAAATCAACTTTGCCCAAACAAATCAAACATAATTTATAATGTATCCTTAGGTACACTTTTATGTATATTAACTATAATATTTCACACGGATAATAACCTGGACGATAGAAAGTAAAATCCCGAGGAACGCGCTCACGGTCTCGCGCTCAAAACACAAAAGCCACGTCCTCCATCCACTTACATATTCTTCTTCTGTAAGGTTGTTATTCAAGGTAAACGCATGAACCTTGTCTAAAGACTGTTGACATCTAGTGGAAGCCATAGGTACTGCAACCTGGGTCCTAAGTTACAGCAAATCCCATAGACAGTCATTGGAAATGAGGGCATGTCACAAAAAAAGAATTTTCCGGACAGAAATTCCTCCTGTTTTCGCCTGCCATATCAGTTCTGTTATACTCACAGACATTATGTTAACAGTTTTAGAAACTTCAGAGTGTTTCTATTCAATAGTACTAATTATGTGCATATCCTAGTTTCTGGGCCTGAGTGGCAGGCATTTTACTTTGGGCATGCCAGACTCTCCAAACTTCAGAATACTGCCCCAGTGCCTGTAGAGGTTATTGTGAATTGGAAACGTCTAGGAGCAACAACAGCTCAGCCGTGAAGTGGTAGGCCACTCAAGCACACAAAACGGGACCACCGAGTGCTGAAGCGAATAGCGTGTAAAAGTAAAAATTGTCTGTCCTCAGTTGCAAAACTCACTACTGAGTTCCAAACTGCCTCTGGAAGCAACATCAGCTCAATAACTTTGTCGGGAGCTTCATGAAATGGGTTTCCATGGTCGAACAGCGCACACACAAGCCTAAGCACACAATGCGCAATGCCAAGTGTCGGCTGGAGTGGTGTAAAGCTCGCCGCCATTGGACTCTGGTGCAGTGCAAATGCGTTTTCTGGAGTGATGAATCACACTTCACAATCTGGCAGTCCAACTGACAAATCTTGGTTTGGCGGAAGCCAGGAGTACGCTACTTGTCGCAATGCTTAGTACCAACTGTAAAGTTTAGTGGAGGAGGAATAATGGTCTGGGACTAGGCCCCTTAGTTCCAGTGAAGTGAAATGTTAACACTACAGCATACAATGACATTCTAGATGATTCTGCACTTCCAGCTTTGTGGCAACAGTTTGGGGAAGGCCCTTTCCTCTTTTAGCATGACAATGCCCCCATGCGCAAAGCAAGGTCCATACAAAAATTGTTTGTCGAGATCGGTGTGGAAGAACTTGACTGGCCTGCACAGAGCCCTGACCTCAACCCCATCGAACACCTTGGGATGAATTGGAACACCGACTGCGAGTCAGGCCTAATCGCCCAACATCAGTGCCCAACCTCACTAATGCTTTTGTAGCTGAATGGAAGCAAGTCCCCGCAGCAATGTTCCAACATATAGTGGAAAGCCTTCCCAAAAGAGTGGAGGCCATTATAGCAGCAAAGTGGAGACCATTCCATGATTTTGGAATGAGCTGTTCGACAACCAGGTGTCCAGGTCATGTAGTGTATGTGGCTCCAGTTGAAATTAGCATATTGAAAGATTTTCAAATCTGACAATCCCAAAATGTTTAGCCTCAAGTTCTCATGTGAATGTTGATAAGTAGCAGTGTCAGATGAGCCCCTGACCCTTAGTGTATTTCCCAGCCCTATATCCTGTAGATATAGGGCTGGGATAATTTTTTCTTGAGCGGGTAGTCAGGGAAATTGTACATTGCTGCAAATTGACCTCAAGAAGCCCAAACAGATATAACATTTGAGTGAAAGAAACGCACCATATAAGGAATAGGGTGCCATTTGGGATGCACAGTGAAACTACGCTCCACTCTAACCCAACATCTGTTCTGTGAGTGAGGTAAACACACTGCATAATTTAAAACAATGGGAAAGTCTCCTAATACCACACAATCCAGTACGTTTTGACTGATTAGGGTCCTTAAAAATGCCAGATCATCATCATTTACACCATCCTCATTTCCAATTGACTAAATTCGCATAGCCCATTGTCTATATCACTCAGAGCTGTCACTGTCACATCAGCTCAATGTTTTTTTAAACACAGCCCTGTACACTCCAATATCATACTGACACCATCTGGCCACAAGATGACATTACATGACATTGGTTAAAATGTTTTGGGTGTTATTTTGTTGTTAACCATGTCCTCACCTGATGGAGTTATTGGACGCATCAGGGTCTCTGGCAGAGACCGTCTTGAACACTGTGCCGATCTCTGCTTCTTCAGAGACCTCTATGTAGTACGCAGCAGAGCTAAACTCTGGGGGCTCGTCTATATCCTCTACGCTGACGTGAACAATGGTAACATGGCTGAACGGGCCCTTGTCCAAAAAACGGTGGTCCAGGTGTGTGTTGGCTCCTTCTATCTTCAGAGTGTAGCTTGCTTTGCTCTCAAAGTTCAGAGGCTAGAGGGGAGAGAGACATGTTTACTGCATTAGTAGATACGTTGTATCACAGGTATAATTCATATAAATAGTTAAATAAAGAGGTTGTGGAGGTTTCTGGGCACTTAGGCACCTCCACTAAACAAGGTTTACAGGTGGGTTGAGAAAGAATCCACTAAGAGATAATCAACTGTTTATCAATCAAATAATGATTCTAAATTAAATTGAGTTCAATGTGACTTATTGCATTTACATTTTAGTAATTTACTGATGTGTCGACTCCTCTGTCCTCTGTCAGAGGACGCTCAAAGCATGTCATTACCTTTCATTGAAGTCTACCCTGTGTGTGTGTGTTTTCATTGATGTAACCTTTCATTGATGTCTACCCTCTGTACCTTTTTGATAGTGATGATGCCAAACAGGTTGGTGTGGTCTGTGCTGATGTCGAAGGTGTCCCTCCCGTCTCCGTCGATGATGCTGTACCTCATCTCTGCATTGATGCCAATGTCACGATCCTTCGCCCGGATACGACCCACAACAGACCCCACCAGAGCCGACTCCAGAACACTCATCTGATACAGCTCTGAGAAGGGGAAACAGAGAGGAGAGAGATAGTTAAATACATTTATTAAGTTGATAAGGTATTGTGTAATAACATGTGTTTGCTCATTGTTCCTCTAGAGGGTGCCACATTTATGTAATTACACCAGGACATTAGAAGGATAAACCACAGACCATTGAGCACAAATTGGTTCAGTCTGAGAGACGGTTCGTAAATTGGGTTGCATTGTCTTATGGGTCAACGAGAATTAATTTCAACAATTTAACCTGATTTCAAAAACAAGGGTGACAGCGGTTCTCAATTTGCCGTGCTCCCTCTGACTGAACTGAAATGGTCACACATTATGGTTGTCAGACAAGTGCACCCAAAGCACCTCACAACGAATTAAAGTCTCACTTAAGCGATGTGACTAATTTGAGAGAAGACAGGGGGACGAGAGGGAAATAAGGGGGGAGAGAGAGGAAAAGACGAGACCACCAGTCAGGCAGAAAGCTAGGGGATGGCTGAGGATAGACAGATGATAGAGAGATGAACTGCTTATCTCTCATTGGACGGTAATGTGGAGATCAGGAATGGGGCCAATCAAAGAGACAGCATTGGGGCCGGAATGGGACTGGTGGCCGGGTAAAGAGAACGAGAAGTGGGGGCATGGGGTGACTGGTGGCCGAGGAGGGATGGAATAGGGAGAGCAGTGAGAGGGTGGGAGAGGGGGGTAGATGGAGAGATGATGAGGGATGATGGGGGAGGCAGGTACCCTAGTGGTTAAGAGCGTTGGACTAGTAATCGAAAGGTTGCAAGATCGAATCCCCGAGCTGACAAGGTAAAAATCTGTCGTTTTGCCCCTGAACAAGGCGGTTAACCCACTGTTCCTAGGCCGTCATTGAAAATAAGAATATGTTCTTAACTGACTTCCCTAGTTAAATAAAGGAAAAAAATATATAAATAAATGAGGACAGAAAGAGTAATGTGGGGAGGGTTAATGGGCTGGTGACAGACTGGTGGCCAAAGTAGATGATGAGGAGGGAGGAGAGAGAGAGCATGGTCTGAAGGAGAGGGACAAGTGAGGGGATACACTGTTGATGAAGTAGTGGAGAGGGGTGGAGAGAAAGAGCGAGAGGACAGCAGAGACGGAACAGGAAGCGAGACATCCCACTCTCATTTTTTCTGACTCATATACAGTCAATGTAGACCAGACCCAGCTGCTGTCCCATTGGTGTCTATGGGAGAGCCACCCTTTAAGTAGACCTGAAATGAAAAACGAAAACGTCCTGAGTGGTAAACGGCCTGAGTGGGACATATTCATTTATCCACAATCTTTGAAGACAGAAGAGGAAGAACAAGAGGAGTGGAGAGGGATGGAGATAGTTAATGAGAATGATGACAAAGAATTCAACAGTTGTGAAGATAAAATTAAGAATGGAATCCAAATAAACAGAAAGGCACAGGAGAAGAGGAGGCTCTGTTTCTTACTCTGATCAAACATGGGTGGGTTATCGTTGACGTCGCTGAGGGTGATGTTGACGACAGTGGTTCCAGCCAGACCCCCTAACTGGCCTCCCATGTCCTTGGCCTGGATGATGATGGAGTAGTTCTCTCTGACCTCTCGGTCCATGCCCGCCAGAGACACACGCACCACGCCTGGGGGGACAGGGGGAGAGAGAGAGAGAGAGAGAGAGAGTGAGAGAGAGAGTGGGAGGACAATGAGAGAGAGAGAGAGAGAGATAGAGATAGAGAGAGGGGGGGAGAGGAGAGAGAGGTCACAGTTTGAAATGGTGTGATGGGAGGGTTAGCAGTGTAGTAGATGACGGGTCGTCAGGCAGATTAAGGACATGTCTTAGGCTGCGCACCAAAAAACACTGTATTAAGAATGTAGTGCAATTTTTGTTTTTGCGGAGCCCTAAAGTGCAAAAGGGAATAGGGGAGTGCCATTTCGGTAGCAGCCAGTGTCTTCTTTTCACGAATGAAGTCAGAATGTTATACTGTAGTTCATGGATCTTCAGCTTGATTCAACTGCAGGCAAATTTTTTCTTGAGCGGATGGTCAGGTGGCCAGAACATAATTACCAATAATTTGGAGACTGCAAATTGACAGCAAGAAGCCCAAACAAATATAACATTAGACTAAAACATAATAATTTCAAACCTTGCTTACATTTGTATACAATCACATATACAGTGCATTCGTAAGGTATTCAGACCCCTTCACTTTTTCCATATTTTGTTACGTTACAGGCTTATTCTTAAATTAATTAAAATATTTTTTCCCCCATCAATCTACACACATTACCCCATAATTACAAAGCAAAAACATGTTTTTAGTTTTTTTTTGCAAATGTAGCAGTCAAAGGTTTGGACACAGCAACTCATTCAAGGGTTTTTCTTTATTTTTACTATTTTATACATTGTAGAATAATAGTAAGATATCAAAACTATGAAATAACACATATGGAATCATGTGGTAAGCAAAAAAGTGTTAAACAAATCAAAATATATTTTATATTTTAGATTCTTCAAAGTAGCAACCCTTTGCCTTGGTGACAGCTTTTCACACTTTTGGCATTCTCTCAACCAGCTTCACCTGGAATGCTTTTCCAACAGTCTTGAAGGAGTTCCCACATATGCTGAGCACTTGTTGGCTGCTTTTCCTTCACTCTGTGGTCCAACTCATCCCAAACCATCTCAATTGGGTTGAGTGATTGTGGAGGCCAGGTCATCTGATGCAACACTTCATCACTCTCCTTGGTCAAATAGCCCTTACACAGCCTGGAGGTGTGTTGGGTCATTGTCCTGTTGAAAAACAAATGATAGTCCTAAGCGCAAACCAGATGGGATGGCATATTGCTGCAGAATGCTGTTGCAGCCATGCTGGTTAAGTGTGCCTTGAATTCTAAATAAATCACAGACAGTGTCACCATCACACCTCCTCTTCCATTCTTCACGATGGGAACCACATATGCGGAGATCTTCCGTTCACCTAAATCATGTTGTCTGGTTTGCTTAACATAAGACATAAAAAAATTATATATACTTTTACTTTTGAAACTTAAGTACATTTAAAACCAAATACTTTTAGACTTTTACTCGAGTAGTGTTTTACTGGGTGACTTTCACTTCTACTTGAGTCATTTTTATGAGAATTGGGTACATTTTCCAACACTGGAAATAGTAAAAATAAAGAAAAACCCTTGAATGAGTAGGTGTGTCCAAACTTTTGACTGGTAATGTATGTATTTTTTGCTCAGAAAACTTGGTGGACCAAATAAAATCAACCGCGGGCCGAATTCGACTTGCGGGCCGCCAGTTGCGGAACTCCGCTATAGCGACTGTATTTGCTTAGTCATTTTGGATATGCCAGTTGTCACCATTGGCAGCCACAAGAGGGCATTCTTAACCCTGTTGATATGTGCCATAAGTGTTTACGTTCAAACTCTGTATTACATTCAGCCTGTATGTGTGTGTGTGTGTGTGTTTCCTGGAGGAGCAGATGGGAGTGCCTCAGTTATGTGCCAAAACATGGAAGTCTACTAACATAACTAAAGCACATCCGTTGTAATTACTATTGTTAATGCAGGTCTGACAATGTTTTGACACTTTTGCTTTTGGTTTCCCCTGTGCTTATATACCAGTCTTGGGCTCCACAGAGAAGTATGGCTGTCCTTGCAGGATGCTGTAGACCACCCTGGCACTGTTACCATATGTAGGGTCATCAGCGTCTGTAGCGGTCAGCCGAATCACCTCAGTGCCTGGAGAAGGAGGGAGGGAGGGAGGGAGAAGTAGAAATAGAGTGACTTGGTGAGCAAAAATATTTCCACACAACTGGAATGACTCTTATTTCAACAAGGCCTGTTTACAAAATGGATTGGCCCATCTGCATAAAACTGCTTCAATGTTGACGATAGGTGTAGGCTATTAGAGGTAACTGTGTAGTTATTTTCTGCCTCAAAGTATCTGCACTCACTGGTAGATTTATAAATATTGTATCCCACTGGTGCCATGTGTAAGCAGAGACATCATTTTGATGGCATTATGACGATACTGGAGAGACATAATTATTTTGGCTATTGTGTGCACATAACCAAACATCCTCATCTCCTTCCCAGCGTACACTACTCACAGAAACACACTGATGTGAATAACCAGCACAACAGAGACATACTGTATAATAGAGAAACAGAGTTTGCTAACTGAACCACTAGAATTAAAACTAAGCAAAGACCGTTCATGAATGGATGAATGGAACGTTTAGAGGCAGCAGCATGGCGTCCAGCTACACTCTCTAGCTGTGTTTCTGAAATGGTCCTGGTCAAAAGTAGTGCACTATATAGGGAATAGGCTGCCATTTTGGATGCACACTGTGGCTTTCTGTCATGGATTTAAAAACATTGGTGTAACCACTGGCTTGAGGGAGTTTCCACTATTGTAAAATCCATTCAAGGTCTTCGACTACCACAATCTCTACTGACTCACCGATGGTTGACATCTCAGGTATGGTGGCTTGGTAGGGCCCATCCAGGAACTTAGGTTCATTATCATTGATGTCCTGGATCTTAACGATAAACTCAGATTCGGGCTCTAGGGGTCGGTCTGTCTGTCTGTTCCAGGCTTGGGCTCGCAGCAGGTACTGGGCCTTGACCTCGCGGTCCAGCCTCTTGATGGCATGGATGTCTCCTGTACTGTCATCAATGGTGAAGGTGGTGCCAGCACCGTCTCCTGATAGTATGTACTTGATTGAGCCATCCCCTAGGTCCATGTCTGAGTGGAGCTGTGGGGGTCACAGGTCAGAGTTTAGGGGTCAGAGGTTAGAAAGTACACCTTTTTTGTCATGACGATGATTACAATCATGTGTGTGTGGCGAGGTGACAACCCAGTCTCTGTATACTGTAGATTCTCAATAAGCACCCTACTTGGCCCTATGGGCCCTGGTCAAAAGTAGTGCACTAGGGTGGCATTTGGGACGCAGACTGAAAATGAATATGTGATGCTATTATTTGACTTCACTGAATCTGTGACATTTCACTACTTCACTGATTCACGTCACAAGATGGTGGTTCAGAAGACTTCTGTACAAGAAAAGAATAGAACATGGAATACAGTCCTTTTTTGGGACAGTTCCACTATCTACAGATCTAAAGTTTAAATCCTGGCTAAACACCTTTCACACTGAGGGTCTCCTCTGCGTTGTTATACAGGCTCAGACAAAAAGGAAAGTGTTAAGTAAATGGAACGAAAGATATTCTAGACACTCATCCACACTAGTGCTCCATATAAATTAGTGTGGAATGTACTGTATAGACAGAGGTGTCACGCCCTGATCTGTTTCACCTGTCCCTGTGATTGTCTCCACCCCCTCCAGGTGTCGCTTATTTTCCCCAGTGTATTTATCCCTGTGTTTCCTGTCTCTCTGTGCCAGTTCGTCTTGTATGTTTAGTCAAGTCAACCAGCGTGGTTTTCCCCGTACTCCTTTTCTATTCTCTTTTGGTAGTCTTCCTGGTTTTGATCACAGCCTGACTCTGGACTACTTTCACTGCCTGCCTGATCATCCTGTCTGCCCTGACCTTGAATCTGCCTGCCCTTCGGTACCTATTCGACTCTGATCTGGTTTTGACCTTTTGCCTGTACATGACCATTCTCTTGCCTACCCCTTTTTGAATTAATAAACATTGTAAGACTCCAACCATCTGCCTCCTGTGTCTGCATCTGGGTCTCGCCTTGTGCCTTGATAAGTGGTTGTGTCCCAAATGGCACCCTATTCCCTGCATAGTGCATTACTCTTGACCATGGCCATATGGGAACCCTATGGGCGCTTGCCAAAAGTAGTGCACTAGGGAATAGGGTACCGTTTGGGAGGGAGACACAGAGATTCATTGACACAAGAAGATACCTTGACCACTCAAGCGTTGAAGTGGATTGAACAGTTGGTCAATGATGATAAACCCTGCAGCCATCAGAGACCACATCCAGCTGAACACGACAACATTGATTGAA
Source organism: Hucho hucho (assembly GCA_003317085.1). Lineage (NCBI taxonomy): Eukaryota > Metazoa > Chordata > Actinopteri > Salmoniformes > Salmonidae > Hucho > Hucho hucho. Next base: position 29,217 of record QNTS01002900.1, read on the forward strand.
AAGTTGAGAACTGTCATCAAACAGTTCAATAGTAATGATGGTGGGCATTATGCTTTTAGCAGATGCTTTTATTTAAAATGACATGCAGTTAACACATTTATATCATGACACTGGATATGACCCAGATGCAGAGACAGGAGTGGATAGTTTGGTTCTCCGAATACTTTTTATAACAAAGGGGCAGAAAAAAGGGCAGACAGAGGTTCGTAATCCAAGGCAGAGTCAGAAACCGGGTTGGAACCAGGAAGACTCGAAAACAAGAACTTGAGAAACGGGAAACATGCTGGTAAAACCTAACAAAACAAGACAAACAGAAAACACAGGTATAACAGGGGATAATGGGGAAAATAGGAGACACCTGGTGGGGGGGTGGAGACAAGCACAAGACAGGTGAAACAGATCAGGGTGTGACAATTTATTTATTCTGTGTGTGTGCGTGTGTATGTGTGTGTTCATGCTTATCTGTGTGTGTGTCGACTCACCTTTCCGATGTATAGCGGCTCCAGTCCAGTGTACTCCTCCAGCACAAAGAACTGGTTCCATACCCAGCCTCTTTTCACCCTCCTAAACAGCCCTGCTTCACTTTCCTCCTCTGACCTGGCTTTATCCATACGGACCTGGGCCTCAGACAACAGGGTCAGCAGGGCTAGAGCTAGTGGGAGTAGTAGGTCTCCCATGATGGATACTCAACCACAAACCAAATTGTTGTGTGTTTTCTTTAGGGATCCAATGACCCACCGATGTCGTGCCTTTATCTCTTGCGTCCTGGGAAGGTCCTCAAATGGCTAGAGAATAGAGACAGCAGAGATTAATTTCAAAACCCTTCAAGTGTAGCTGTCATTGTTGTGACATGACACTATCGTCCTTGGCCTATCAGCTCATTGGCTGTTTCGTTCTTCTCTGAAACTATGGAGGAAAGGAGGAAAGTATGGATGAATGAAAGGATAGAAAGATGGAGGGATGACAATAATCCCAGCCTATTGTGTATAACCACCGATTCCTCTTCTTTTCTGCTATTTGGTGAGTGATATTTATCGTGTGTGTATGTGTGCTTACGTCTGTGTGTGTGTGCGTGTTTGATGTGGAAGTGCGTGCATGTGCGTGTGTGTGGTAGAAAGATAAAGAGCTGTTTTAAAACTCAATTAGTGGGGCCTCTCACACTGCAGAGGAGGTGCGTGTGGAGTAGGAACGGAGAGGGAGAGATGGGGGAGAGGTTTGTCCTCTAGGGGCTGTGGGTTAACCTGAGAGGGGCCAGGCATGAGAGAGGGGCCAGGCATGATGTTAAACTCTGATACCAGCTTGAGCACTAAACCCTTCTCCATTTAGCTTCTTCCTTCCCCATTTATTGTGTTGTGCTTAGACCAAGGGGCTCCAACAGGTAGATCGGGAGCTACCAGTAGCTCTCAGCCCATGAGTAGCTCCCCAAACAATTCTGAAAGCACATACAGTGCCTGGCAAAAGTATTCATCCCCCTTGGCGTTTTTCCTATTTTGTTGCATTACAACCTGTAATTTAAATGGATTTATATTTGGAGTTCATGTAATGGACATACACAAAATAGTCCAAATTGGTGAAGTGAAATGAAAAAAATATCATGTTAAAAAACGGAAAAGTGGTGTGTGCATATGTATTCACCCCCTTTGCTATGAAGTCCCTAAATAAGATATGGTGCAACCAATTACCTTCAGAAGTGACAATTTGGCCTCCACAATCCCCCGACCTCAAACAAATTGAGATGGTTTGGGATGAGTCGGACCGAAGAGTGAAGGAAAAGCAACCAACAAGTGCTCAGCATATGTGGAAACTCCTTCAAGACTGTTGGAAAAACATTCCAGGTGAAGCTGGTTGAGAGAATACCAAGCGTGTGCAAAGCTGTCATCAAGGTTTAACACTTTTTTGGTTACTATATGATTCCATATGTGTTATTTCATAGTTTTGATGTCTTCACTATTATTCTACAATGTAGAAAATAGTCAAAATAAAGAAAAACCCTTGAATGAGTCGGTGTTCTAAAACTTTTGACCGTTAGTGTGTGTATATATATATATGTATATGTACAGTGTACATCTTCTGGGTATTTGTTATGGATATTGCACGTTCTGATATTTCTTCATTCCTTTCTATCTATGTTTTGTATCTGTGTGTATTGTTGTGTATTGTTAGGCATTACTGCACTGTTGGAGCTAGAAACATAAGCACTTCACTGCACCTGCGATAACATGTGCAAAATATGTGTACGAGACCAATAACATTTAATTTTATTTTATTTTTTAGTATCCAATCAAATCCACATTGACATTATCCCACCGCTGGTTAGACACTATTGGCTTAAAAAGCCCAAAGTAACACTATATCTGCCATTTCATTTACAGCAATATTACCCATCTGTCTGTGTGGTGCGTGCATTTGTGTATGCCTTAGTTTAGCCAGTTAGCGATGCTAATGACAACCATCTTCTGGGTGGACAGAAAGGCTTTCCCCAGAATCTTCACAATAAAATGTTAACTACAAAATAGGCTTACCTGACAGAATGTTATCATGATTATTTGTATTAATCAAGTTCACATTTGTTTTGCGAACTATACCATGATGTGTGCAGTACAGAAATATTGCTAGCCAGACACAGTCCTCAATTAAAGGTAAATTGTATATATTTTTTAATTCCCCCAGACAACGGTCTGGTAATGTGATGTACACATTTACATGCACTCTGAACATCCAACTGTGTTGTTTCTCTATAAATAATTGTACTTTTTACCATTATAAAATCTCTTTTACAGCAAAGACCTGCGGAAGAGTTGCAGGGCAGAAAATAGCATGCCTATTTCAACCCGAAATACATTTGTAGCTGGAGACATTTTTTTTAGAGTACCTCTTATACTAAAAAATATTGTAGACCCCTGGCTGGGACTGTAGCAACCACCCTCGACCCCTACCTCTCTCTCTCTCTCTCTCTCTTCTTTCTGCATTGTTGGTGATTTCTGCTTCCCCCTCTATTTGCAGTTTCTAAGAACAACAGTAACTTCTTTCATTTCTGTCTGGCTGCCTTCTCTAAGCGTGTAGTTTCTTCCCTCTCTCTCCTTTTCTCCCTCTGTCTTTCCGCTGCCTGTCATAGAGGAAGTGAGAGATGCGCCGCTGTTTCTTCCTGCCGCTCTCTCCCCCTCTCCTCCTCTCTCACTCCCTCTCTCTCCCACATCTATCTCCCTCTCTCTCCCACATCTATCTCCCTCTCTCCTCTCACTCCCTCTCTCTCCCACATCTATCTCCCTCTCTCCTCTCACTCCCTCTCTCTCCCACATCTATCTCCCTCTCTCCTCTCACTCTCTCCTCTCATCTTTCTCCATTTACCCCTCTCTCCCTCTCCCCTCTCTCTTTCTGCTGCCTTTGTAGAGGAGGTGAGAGGTGCGCTGTCTGCCTTCTGCTAATGGCCTCAGGGTGTGATGACATGAGATTGGAGTGTTTGTGTCTGAATAGCATTCACTTTGTGTACTAAACGCTACTCACACCGTGAACTACTGTACATGCTACATGCTACTGCCTGATTGGACAACATACAACAAGTGGCGCACCATTCCACAAAGTAGAGTTCAGCAAGGAGAAAGTGGAGAGAGTGGAAAGAGTTGAGAGAGGTAGAGAAATGGAGAGACGGAGGAAGAGTATTTCCACCATTTGTCAGGTGTAGGCACTGACTTGATAACTGATTTATAAATGTCAAGTTTATTTGCCCAAGTTATTTTTCCTGCACTCGAACAGCCCACAATAATCAGAGCAAGCAAGGTCAATCATTATTTCATGGTGCTGTGGATTTCTTGATGTTTTGTATTGATTTCAAGTAATGTTTTACATTTAATCAATGTCTTTTATATGCTCTACTCAAACTGTGCCTTTATGACTCTTACTTGTTTTTCTTTCCATTTATCAGTGAGGTGGTCACATCTGTTTGCCTCCACCACAATATATTCCCTCTCTTGTAGGAAGCTGCAAGGGGCAGAAAACAGACAGCTGCGTCGTGATAATGCAGAGAGGGGAAAAGGGAAAAAAGAAAAATGGACAGAAAAGACTGCTAGCAGTGGGCGTGGAAAAGAGATGGAAAGTGGGGGGGGGGGCCAAAAAGAGAAAGAGAGAGCAGAGAAAAAGAGACTATGTTGAGCTCTATTATATAGTGTAAGAGAGAGCTCATTGTGCCGCAGTGGACACTCAGAATCTCCAAACACAGTTAATCATTATTGAAGAGTCACAAAGAGACTGGTGGCTAGGGGAGGGTGCTGAGCATGGTGGTATTGTTACAGAGCCCCTGATAGAAGGGGGTATATGGCTACTAGCCACGCTGGCCCTCCAACTCAGGGGATGTGTCCCAAATGGTACCTATTTCCTATGGTCCCGTTTCAAAAGTAGTGCACTATATAGGGAATATGGTGCCATTTGTGATGCAATCTTGAACTTAGAGCCCCACGAGGGCCCCTTGCAGGCTGGGTGAGTCCTGACCCCCATGGGCCCCTCCTGGCCCCTCCTGATCCTACCCTATTCTGTCTGTTTCCATTCTCTCCATTATTTCTATTCCATTTGCCATGTTGTTCATTATGAAGTCAAATTATCTCCTCGCTAAACCCTCCACACACCCCTTCACCCCCCAGCCCTTCCCTCTCATTGTTCACGACTGTGTGTGTGTGTGTGCTGCTCCCGGCAGAGGTCACGGCATGCACCCATTGCATTCTAGCTCTTTTTTGTTGTGTCTAATGAGGTGACATGCTACATAATTGTGCTGGCTAAACATTCCACATATCTCCCTCAGACTAATCTGATGGCTCTTCAGATTAGCAGCTGCTCTTGCTGCTCCTGCCTTTACGACCTGCCACACAAGATTCCCCTGTCCAGAACAGAGGAATGGATGGATGGATGGAAGGAGGAGGGTGGAGATTGGAATGATGAAGGGTGTAGGAGACATCATATGAGAAAGCTTAAGAGGAGGTATTTTCCCACCGACTTGAAGATTTCGGAGGGAAATGGTAAAAGCCAGTTTAACTTTCAAAGAGAACTTATAAAAATGTGTTTCATCTCAGTCGTTCTCAAAGCATCCTGTTGCACTCTCTATGTGTATGTTTGTGCATGCATGTTTGAGTGAGTGCGTGAGTATTTAATGTGTGTGTCAATTAAGGAGGGGATGTAAAAATCAACAGCAGTAACAGCTGGTGTTCGAGGAATTGAAGGACCATATTGTTGAGTCATCAAACTCTGTCAGTCTGTCAGCATGGCTTTTCCCTATATAGTGCACTACTTTTGACCAACCATAGGGTGCCATTAAAGACCGTGCACTCATATTTGGTGAAAAGACACCTTCAAAACCACTACTTTCCCTCTCCCGTTCCCTTAGGCCCACTAAAGAGGAAAACAACACACATGAAACAAGGCTATCACAACTAACAGAACTGTACAAAAACCCTCTGCCTTTAGTCACTCAGACTCTCTGAACTCAGCCTGACATTTGTGCTCTGCTGCAGATCATATGAAATTTATTTATATATTTTTTTTATACTTTGTATTTTTTTTGGTCTACTTCCTATCGAGAGAGCACTTCCTTCTCAGGACCAGTGGTGTACTTGTCTAAAGCAGAGTTAAACACTCTGCTTACCAGACCATCAACAATGACACTTTGACTTTCTCTCAACTTTGTGTGTGGTAACAACAGTGTGGTAAACAACGTATCTGTTGAATAGATAACTTTCAGATATTTAACTTAATGTGGTGTGGCAGTGTGTCGTTGAAGAGATATGTCACAATGTAGGCCTACCTATTGAAGAGATAACATTCAGACTTTCACCCAACTTTGTGTGCGGTGTGACAGTGTGGTCCTATTTCCTATGTAGGACCAGGTCCGCCTTTAAGGTCATTTATAAGGCTGGATTTCATAGTGGGCATGTCCGTATCCTCCATTCACCCCTATCTAAGAGGACTCCCATTCCTAAATGGACCATTAATGACGGAGTCACCGTGAAAGAGGGGCGGAGTTGGGGCTCCAGCATCACAAAACCACAGGGAGATAAGTCATGGCTAATTTGTTAACCACAATTGATTTTGCATGGTGGAGAAAGTAGCCATCACTGAGATACTTCATATATTTGACCCCAGAGAAAGATGGATGCACAGTATCTGGGTTATTTATGGCAGCATTGATGGGTAACATCCTGGTGTGGGTGGCCAGATTCCCACCTATGCTAGACTGAGAAAACATAAGCCATTTTCATTTTAATAGAAAAGTTATAGAATTATAGATTTTCATAAACTATTAAAAGTAAGTGAAATTTGGATTGAAACTCACTACTTTGCGGTAACTTAGCCTGCATGTACCTTGTCGTAATGCCTATTCCAAAGATTTCTTGTATTCTGTATAGTTTTTTTATATATGAGAGAATAAATTTAACAGGTTGTGTGATTTTCTCAGCAGCAAAGGGTCTATGGTACAGTGATATCACATACAGTTCACAGAGGGAGGCAGCAATCTTCAAATACTGTTTGGAGCAATAGGAGGTGTGTTTTCTCTATGCTATCACTCTCAGATCTCGCAGATGTTTGTGTGTGTGTGTGTGTGTGCGGCGTATGTATGCAAGCAAGCGTGTGTGTGCCTGCACCCCTCTTGTCCCCATTCCTAACCCCTCATCCCTCACCGCCCACCTCCACCCTCCAGGACTGGAGGAAGAGCTGGCATGGGGCAGGCTTTGAACCTGCCTCTGCCACACTCCCTAATTGTAGCGGGCACTCCCAACCCCCAGCCTCTCTCTGTGTAGCTGTAACCCCAGCCGCTGTCTGTACTGCTGCTGCGGAGCGAGGGAGCATCTCCTTCCCTCCCTATGGGTTGTTTAATGTGGTGCTCCTAATTATGCCCTACCCTATCTTTATCCCTCTCTCTCCCTCTCTCCTTCTTCCCTTCCTCTATGTGTTCTGGGGGCCACGTGTGAGCCTCTGAAAATTATAGGATGTACAGTACATTATGTGCTGTGAACCACGTAGTGTTGCTGTCTCTGTCTGTAGCAATGGGCTAGCACCCTTAGTGCCATGGGAAGGGCAAAAGTTATTACCACATTTTTTCCCTACCTGCTCCTTTGTCCTATTGTTTTCTATAACAATGTACTTTTGTCCTTCACAGGCTCATTGTCTTATTCCAACTATCTTGCACTTTCATTCTCTTTCCATTGCTGGTGCTGCTCTCTCTCTCTTTCTTTCTCTCTTTCTTTCCCCCTGCACGTATATAAAAAGAAACCTTGTGATTTATGGAGAAATTAAATCACACAAATTGGCATTCATCCCGACCACTGGTGCATGGAAATTATGTCATGGGACATGAGTGTCATCGGGGAAAGTTTGCAATCCATGTCACTCCACCACAAATTAACCAACAGTCCTGGCCTGCGTCCCAAAGACATCATATTCCCTGCATAGTGCACTACTTCTGACGAGGGCCCTGGTCAAAACTACTGCACTATATAGAGAATAGGGTGCCATTTGGGATGCAACCCTGCAGAGGGCCTATTCAGTACTCGAATATCCCTTCATAATCACTCCAAAACATTTCTGCAGATGGAGAAATTGGGCTAGGTTGTTGTTGAGATAGAGAGGTTGTGTTTATTCTCTGCGCTGTATAAACGCTTGAGCATTTAGCAATTCAGAGATTCCTTTTCTATTATCCTGTCCGTCTTTGTCGGAATGTTGTTTAAAAACACGACTGCCTGACTGGGAGAGTAGAGCGTCGAAACGGCTGGGTGTGCATCTCAAATGTCACCCTATGCCTTATGTAGTGCACTACTTTTGACTAGGGCCCATAGGACTCTGGTCAAAAGTAGTGCACTATATAGGGAATATGGGGCCTTTAGGGATGTAGCCTGAGATCGTCTAGGAACCCTTTGATGCTGTTGTTAGTTATTACAGAGACTACACAGCAGCACATCAGCATAATGTGCGTCACTCAGTTCCGTGAATGAGTGTTAATCGTCCCAACTTCATACACGGATAATAGCTACAATGTCTTTGTGTCTTTGTGTACACTTGTCAATCCAGTTTATTTCCCAGCTTCGGTTTACAAGGAGACAGCTTAATGGTTTTGAAGAAGAGTGAAAAAAAGTCATTGTCATGTTGAAGAATTAAAGCCTTCACTGTGACTGAGGTTTGAATACTAAAGTCCAGACTTTAAATACAGCATGTTTGAACTGCCACCAGGGCTAGACGTGTACTAAATGACCCCATACAGTTTTGAGCCCAGGTTTATATTCAAGTTATACAAGTTTGTACTTTGCCACAAGCATTCTCACAGACCAATACTCTCTCCTCATATTACTCAAGTCCATTCTTGACAAATAAAGATTATGTACAAAATGAACATACATTATAAACAGGTTACAGCTTCAGTTAGCTAGTCTCACTTTGCACAGGTTTCTCATTTCCATTTGTACATATTTAAAAAAAATTGTCAAAGGAAAACATCAAGACAATGACTGAACATTTTAAACATACAGAAAGGAAATGAGAAACCATTGTCATTGACTGCAATTTCCCAACAGTAACACCCATTGAAGAATGTAATTGAAATCTCTCATTGATGATCATGTAGAAAGGCATTCTAGCGAGAAGTCATAATAAAAAATTCCAGACCTTACCTTCTTTCTCTGTCCTTTTCAGACAGTTTTGGCAATTTTTTCTTCTTCTCTTATCTGAAATCTCTCCACTCTCACTAAATTGCACTTGGTAAAGTTGTGGAAGTAACTACCTGCAATGCATCAGTTCCCCTAAAGTTACTTTGGGTCCATGCTCCCTCTTAACCACACTGGGTGTCCTTTGTAAAGTTTCTACTTCTATCACTCCTTGTCTCTCTCTCTCTCTCTTTCTCTCCACACTCTCTCTCTCTCCAGGCTCTCTCCCTATTGCTTTCCACATGCTCTCTCTCTCTCTTTCTGTCTCCACGCTTTCATCCACAGTGTCATCTTGCCCAGGAGCCAATCAGACTAAAGGACCATTGGCTGCGTGTACAATCAGGGGTCCGCAACCAGAAATATGCAACCTGAGTCAGGGGATATGAATGCTTCTCAGAGCAGAGAGAAGTAGGAGGAGAGAGAGAGAGATGTTAACATATGTTTCCCATGGCAATAAAGCCCTTAAATTGAAATTGAAATTGAGAGAGAGAGAGAGAGAGAGAGAGAGAGAGAGAGAGGCACCAGCGATGGAAAGACAGAGAATGTGCAAGAGAGATGGAATAAGACAATGAGCATGAGAGAAAAGGACAAAATGAAATTATATTGTTATACAGGGTGGGCAGGGATTGGTTTTTGTTCCACAAAAGCCACTCATTTTATCTTTCAGTATTTGCAAGTGAATAAGGTGGAGGCAGAGAGGGGTGACTTATTTCCTTGAGCAGCGAAGTACAAAACAGAGAAAGAGGGAGAGAGATAAAAAAAAGTATCTATTTTCCTCTCTCAGTTTGTGTCCTACACAAACTGATCTTTACAAGGATTTTCATGCACAAAAGATGAAACTTAAAATTACATTATATTGCCCTGCCTTGCCCAGTCAGAGACAAAGCAATTTGTTTTTCAAATTGCCATGAAGATTTGGGAAATTTGATGCATGCCAGTACCTACAAAGCCTCCATTAAACATGGTCAAAGAAAATCTGATCCCTTTTAGAATAGAGAAAAATGATCATCTGGAAAGAGGAGAGGGAGGAAAAAACTATATTTAATTTGAAGCAATCATGAAATTAATATAGTGAAGTGTTGAGTGTTTTAAGTGTGTGTCCCAATATGGGCCTTGCTCAAAAGTAGTGCACTATACAGTATAGGGAATAGGATGCGATTTGGGATGCAGCCTTTGTGCATGTTGTTTTTTTACTTCTTTCCACTTCAGAACAAAGTGGGAGAGGAATTACTCAACCATGCTTAGACAGAACATTAGCTACAGGAAGGAAGTGTGATGTGGCGTGGCTTTGTTCAAGCACTCTGGGTTTATGAAATGTGCTATACCAAATAAAATGCTTTATCATTAGTATCTCATTAGTAGCATATTATAATGCGACCGGTGGCTCTTATTATCAACTGTTCCAAGCTATTTTGATATTGGAATACTCCAAACATAACCGAGGCGGCAGGTAGCATAGCGGAAAAGAGTGTTGGGCCAGTAAACAAAATGTCACTGGTTCGAATCCCTGAGCTGACTAGGTGACAAATCTGCTTATGTGCCCTTGAGCAAGGCACTTGACCCTAATTGCTCCTGTAAATCACTCTGGATAAGATTGTCTGTTAAGTTATGTAAATGTGAATTACCCATATTTGCACTGTAAGTCATGTTTATTTTCTTTTCTGTCAACATATTTGGCTCTTTTTTTCCACCTCTAAAAGCCTTTCCAGTCTCTTTCATCTTCCTGACAGCATAATTTAGTCTGTTGTATGGTACTAAAAATACAGATGAGGGCTGCACAGAACAGATGGTCAAAAGGTTGCTCTCTCTATCAGTTCAATATGTTATTTTTTCCCTCTACCTCCTTCAACTCCTCTCTTGTCCCTTTCAATATGTCTCTTTCTCATTTGCCAGCCCATTCTTCTTCTCCCGGTCTCCCCCGACCTCTTTGTTTCTTTGAAGACCTGACTGGTTAGTGCCTCAGCCAATCTGTCAGACAATTCTTGACTGGGCCCCCAGAAAAGGCAGGGGGTCTCGGCCCCTCTCAGTCCCTCTTGGTCCTGCTTTGTCGGGCGGGGTGCGATAGGAGGAGAGGGGTGGGGTGCGACAGGGTGGCATTCCACCCCATTGAGCAGCGGCCTCCATCACAGTGGCAGGCTGGCAGATCGTAATTGAACGTATGGGCTTATCGAAAGCAAGGTATTTTTTGGGGGGTATTTTCAGTGTTCTTGGGGTGGAGGAAGTCTGGGGAAACAGGGAAACAAGACTCCAGAGGGGATCCACCACAATAGTCATAGATACAGCGTAGAAATAGATTGGATACAGTTGTGTTCTGGTTGTGTTCTGGCTAATCTGGACATAGGTTGGTGTGATATGCAGAACATTATAGGGACACAGTGTGTTGTCATGCCGTATGGATAATCTCTGCCCACTCAAAAGGTTTAGAGTTGTCGATTGGCCAAGGAGGAGGAAGAAACAACTTGTTCCTGTCACCTGGTTAGTGACATGAACAAATTGGTCATGATACGGTAGAACTATAAGACTATAAGATTTGTAACCTTTCAGTTACACATCGCCCGACTGCCTTTACAGCTGAATTTGACAGATCACTAATTTAAACTGACATAGAGAGATGATGGCACTAATTTGGAACCTTAACTCGATTAAACATTTGATGTGGCCTGGGCTGAATAAAGTATAAAGTATGAGGATTAATGTCACTACCACTGGTAGAGGGAGAGAAAGAGGGAGAGAATCAGAAGAAAAGAAAAGACAAAAGGAGAGAGCGTAAATCCTCCATGTTGTCTGACTGAGATGAAAGATGAAAGAAAAGCAAGCAGTCTTTTCTGCCCAAGATTAAATGTGGCAGAGACCAAAAAAAACACCAAAGTGATCCCTCATGTCTTTGGGGCACGCAGCCAAAGCTTTTCATGTCTATCTCCACTTAGAGGTAGAAACAAAGGAACAGGGAGCGGCATCAGAGGTGACGGTTTTGGAGAGTCTGGCGTGCCCAAAGTAAAATGCCTGCCACTCAGGCCCAAAAACTAGGATATGCACACGGAGCGTGGTGTCAGGAAAATAACCTCTCACTCAACGTCAACAAAACAAAGGAGATGATCGTGGACTTCAGGAAACAGCAGAGGGAGCACCCCCCTATCCACATCGACGGGACAGTAGTGGAGAAGGTGGAAAGTTTTAAGTTCCTCGGCGTACACATCACAGACAAACTGAAATGGTCCACCCACACAGACAGCGTCGTGAAGAAGGCTCAACAGCGCCTCTTCAACCTCAGGAGGCTGAAGAAATTCGGCTTGTCACCAAAAACACTCACAAACTTCTACAGATGCACAATCAAGAGCATCCTGTTGGGCTGTATCACCGCCTGGTACGGCAACTGCTCCGCCCACAACCGTAAGGCTCTCCAGAGGGTAGTGAGGACTACACAACGCATTACCGGGGGTAAACTACCTGCCCTCCAGGACAACTACACCACCCGATGTCACAGGAAGGCCAAAAAGATCATCAAGGACAACAACCACCCAAGCCACTGCCTGTTCACCCCGCTATCATCCAGAAGGCGAGGTCAGTACAGGTGCATCAAAGCTGGGACCGAGAGACTGAAAAACAGCTTTTATCTCAAGGCCATCAGACTGTTAAACAGCCATCACTAACATTGAGTGGCTGCTGCCAACATACTGACTTAAATCTCTAGCCACTTTAAATAATAGGAATTGGATGTAAGAAATGTATCACGAGCCAATTTTAACAATTTTGTATATAATGTTTACATATCCGACATTACTCATATCAAATGTATACACTGTACTCTAAACCATCTACTGAATCTTGCCTATGCCGTTCGGCCATCGACTCAAATCTCTAGCCACTTTAATAATTATAATTGGATGAAATAAATGTATCACTAGCCACGATGCCATTTATATAATGTTTACATATCCTACATTACTCATCTCATATGTATATACTGTACTCCATACCATCTACTGCATCTTGCCTACGCCGGTCAGCCATCGCTCATCCATATATTTATATGTAGATACTCGTACTCATTCCTTTACTCTTGTGTGTATAAGGTAGTTGTTGTGAATTTGTTAGATTACTTGTTAGATACTACTGCATGGTCGGAACTAGCACAAGCATTTCGCTACACTCGCATCAACATCTGCTAACCATGTGTATGTGACAAATAAAATTTTATTTGATTTGAGTGAAAGAGACATCAGAAGTTAATGGTTATCTGTAGGAGACAGATGGCTTTGAAATGTGTTGGGTGGATGGGAGGAAGTCACAGGATTGGTATAGGGGAAGCGGATGGACTTCTCTGGATAAGGCGAAGGAAGGGTTGAGGTCAGGTCAGATCCCTTACGGTTTATTATCCTATTACCCTTTTCCTGTCGAACCATAAGATTTAAGGATTGGAGAGAAGGAGGAGGGCCTAAAGTGGAGTATATATACATGTGGTGGTGGAAACATGTTTTTGTCTGAATCCAGCTGTGTCGACCCTTTGGGAAGAATTCAACTTGGTTAAGCTTCTCTAATGTCCGTGAGTTATTTACCCTGAAAATTAGAACCTAACAGCACGTACACGTTCATTTTCTTTTTTTGTCATTGTACCTCTTCATTGCAATTCAGTCTATTTGTTCATCCCTTGCTACTGCTCAAATGGACTTCTTCCCTTCTCTTACTTCCTTGGCTGCTCTCTAAAGAACCTCATGGGGGGCTAGACACCTGCTTGTTTTACATTTGTATACAAGGGGCATGATGATGTCTGCACTGTAACAAAAAAATGCATCTTGATTTCATACATACTTTGCAATATACAATGCCTTGCAAAAGTATTCATCCCCTTTGGCGTTTTTCCTATTTTGTTGCATTACAACCTGTAATTTAAATTTGGAGTTAATGTAGTTGACAAACACAAAATAGTAGAAATTGATGAAGTGATATTAAAACAATAAAATGTTTCAAAAAATTGAAAAAACAAAATAACGGAAAAGTGGTGCGTGCATATGTATTCACCCCCTTTGCTATGAATCCTCTAAATAAGGTCTGTTGCAACCAATTACCTTCAGAAGTCATAATTAGTTAAATAAAGTCCACCTGTGTGAAATCTAAGTGTCACATAATCTGTCACATGATCTCAGAATATATACACCTGTTCTGAAAGGCCCCAGAGTCTGCAACACCACTAAGCAAGGGTCACCACTAAGCAAGCGGCACCATGAAGACCAAGGAGCTCTCCAAACAGGTCAGGGACAAAGGTGTGGAGAAGTACAGATCAGGGTTGGGTTATAAAAAAATATCAGAAACTTTGAACATCCCACGGAGCACCATTAAATCCATTATTAAAAAATGCAAAGAATATGGCACCACAACAAACCAGCCAAGAGAGGGAGAGATTGGAGTATCTGCCCATAGGACCACTAAGCCGTACACACCACAGAGCTGGGATTTACGGAAGAGTGGACAGAAAAAAGCCATTGCTTAACTTCTTAGGGAGTAGCGCACGAGATGACCGTTTTGGAGAGCCTGGCATGCCCAAAGTAAAATGCCCAGAAAATAGGATATGCACATATTTAGTACCATTGGATAGGAAACACCCTGAATTTTCTAAAAGTGTTAACATTTTGTCTGTGAGTATAACATAACGGAGATGGCAGGCAAAAACCAGAGGAATTTCTGTCCTGGAAAAAGTGGTTTTGACACGTTGCTCATTTGGATCCCCTCCCTTATGAAAATGCCCATATAAGGGCATATGAATGCAGTACCTATCGCTTCCTCTGGATGTCAACAGTCTCGAGAAAGTGTTCTGATTCTTCTTAGCTGCTTTTAGAGCAGAGAAGAAGATGAATAAGGAAGTGTCCCCACAGATGTCCTTACAAGAAAATGCACGCTCCCGGCTGGCGCGCTCTGTGGTTTTTTCCTTTCTTATCGCCCAGTTTATATTCCGGTTGAAATATTATGCAACATATACATTAAAGTGTTCCTAAGGATACATTAGCAATTATGTTTGATTGTCCAAGAACAAGTTTATAGGTATAAGTTGAACGAGTTCTCTTCACGTTTCAATGGACTCTATTTTCTCATTCTAACGCGCCAACCAAACGGCGATTTATGGATATAATACAACCATGGATTGTCTTCGTTGGACACTTGGGAAGCCCTCAGCAGAAGTTCTTCAACAGGTAATTGATTTGTTTTCGCTGTGAAATGTGTTTTGTGTGAACCGTGATGGCTTATGAATTCATGGTAATGGGAAAATATTGAAGGTGCTACCCTCAAACAATCAAATGTGGTGCTTTCGCCGTAAAGCCTTTTTGAAATCTGACAACGCTGTGATATTGCCAAGAAACAGAGCTTTTGATGAGTATGAAACACTTGTATATTGATGCATGTTTAATAATTCAACTTTTGGATTTTGAATTTGGCGCCTTGCATTTCACCTGGTAGTGTCGGGAGTGGGGCGCTAGCGCCCCAGCGCACCTTGCTGCTCCTTAAGAAGTTAAAGAAAAAAATAAGCAAACACGTTTGGTGTTCGCCAAAAGGCATGTGGGAGACTCTCCAAACATATGGAAGAAGGTACTCTGGTCAGATGAGACTACAATTTAGCTTTTGGCCATCAAGGTAAACGCTATGTCTGGCTCAAACCCAACACCTCTCATCACCCCGAGAATACCATCCTCACTGAAGCATGTGGTGGCAGCATCATGCTGTGGGGATATTTTTAATCGGCTGGGACTGGGAAACTGCTCAGAATTGAAGCAATGATGGATGGCGCTAAATACAGGGAAATTCTTGAGGGAAATCTGTTTGTCTTCCAGAGATTTGAGACTGGGATGGAGGTTCACCTTCCAGCAGGACAATGACCCCAAGCATACTGCTAAAGCAACAGTCAAGTGGTTTAAAGGGAAACATTTAAATGTCTTGGAATGGCCTAGTCAAAGCCCAGACCTCAATCCAATTGAAAATCTGTGGTAGGACTTAAAGATTGCTGTACACCAGCGGAACACATCCTACTTGAAATGGCTGGAGCAGTTTTGCCTTGAAGAATGGGAAGAAATCCCAGTGGCTAGATGTACCAAGCTTATAGAGACGTACCCCAAGAGACTTGCAGCTGTAATTGCTGCAAAAGGTGGCTCTACAAAGTTATTGTATCACAATAAAACATATTTTGCATCTTCAAAGTGGTAGGCATGTTGTGTAAATCGAATGATACAAACCCCCCAAAAATCTATTTTAAATCCAGGTTGTAAGGCAGCAGAATAGGAAAAATGCCAAGGTTGGTAAATACTTTCGCAAGCCACTGTACTATGTGTATTATGCATGTAACTGACAAAACGTAATAATAATTTGTATGGGTTATGGTGGCCATTGGCTCAACTTACACCAACGCAAACATTTGGACTATATTAGCGCACAGCTTCAAGGGTGCAAGTTCATGCTAGGTTTAGGACCTCATAATGTAGCTTATAGAGATTCCAACTGATGTACAAAACAATCTTAAAACTATCTGCTTTGGTTTAGATACAAGCATCATGAAACCTATAACACAATCAATTAATTTGACTTTGTGAGAATCAGTTTTTTAGACTAAACTTGCTTACCACTTTTTCCGTATGCTTTCTTCCTTCACACACTCCATAAAATGATGACCTCTTCCTAAATATTTGGTCACATGATTTACTGTGTATGGTTTTAGAAACAAGGGGTGGCTCAACTAACTCTTCGGCTCAACTTACCCCACTCTGTTTACTACTTTGGATCAGGGCCCATGGGGCTCTGATCAAAAGTAGTGCACTATGTAGGAAAAAGGTGGACTTTTGGGATATAATCAATATTTTACATAATTAAGACAGCAAGATTAAGCACAGGGTTCATTTGAGTGAACATTTAGCACTTCGCTACAGTAGTTCAATGTGCTCTGTCTTGGAGCTAGCTAGCTGTGTCTTCCTACTTCCTATTTTTTTATGTAAATGTGACCTTTCCACATTTCCAATCCAGTCTCTAAACACCACAACCTCGCTAGACTATTGACTTTCACTACGACATGTCCTAACTGGTACCCTATTCCCTATGTAGCGCACTACTTTTTACCAGGGCCAATACAGCTCAGGTCAAAAGTACTGCACTATAGGGAATAGGATGCCATTTGGGACACAACCTTTGACTTTCACACTTCCCATCCACGCCGCGCCTAGCTCATTGTCGAGGCTTCGTTTGCTTCTTCCCTGTGACACGTAGCTGTGGCGTTCTCGTTTGGGATAAAAGGCTTCTCCTCTGCCGTTTGATGCTGAATTCCGCTGGGAATAGGGCGCTAGTTGGTCCTGATACACTGACAGGAGCCAAAGAGAAAGCGCAACCAGCAGATTTCAGAGTCCACTGCAAACTTTGGGAACGTGTGTGTGTGTCTGTGTGTGTGTCAGGGAGACTGGGGAAAACGTGTCTCTCTGTACTGATATTTAGCCCTCCCCACTGATCTCCTCCCCCCTTCCTGTAACCCCTACTCTCTATGACCCTGTCCTTGTCTCTGCTGCTGTAATATGCTGCGCCATTATGCAGCGAAATCAGAGAAAGAAAAGAGGAACCATGGAAGCTGACTTAAAAGGTGCAGACCTAAAGGACTGATGATGACCATCATAAGGAAATGCAGCAACATAGAAACAAACACAGAAACATTCAAACACACACACAGAGGATGAATGAGTCTCTTGTTTGTCCTGTGTTTACTGGCTCACACTGTATTGGATCTTCAACGATCCAAGAGAGGAGTGATTCTTCAGAAGGATAAACTGAGTCTGGATGGAAACAAACCTGGTCTGAGTTCCAAATGGCACCCTATTTCCTATACAGTGCACTACTGTTGATCACGACCCATAGGGAATAGGGTGCCATTTGGGATGCTTACCACCATGGAAAAAGAGAAAGTGGTTATTAACGTTTCATTTCCTAGTCAGTCATGAAGTTTCCATGTAGCTGTCCAGATTGATAAACATGAGCTTTTTACTCACAGTTTTCGGACAGCTGCAACGCCTTGCCCATTTGTCAGACGAAAAGTAATTCCACTCATTCAGTAAATCACGGATCACTTTAACCCACTAACTGGGTCATATCTCAATAACCTAACATCAATAACCTAACCTTGCTCTTTTGAACGAAAACAACCCGACTAAGTGGCCCAATGCCTGCAACCCAACAAAAGGGTAATCCAAACAACACAGCATTTTATAGAGTTCATGTACTGTATGCGCTGAAGGCACCAGACCTAACTGCGATCGGGGTATTCCACTCTTACCCTACGAGGTCCAGAGCCTGCTGGTTTTCTGTTAGTCCATTTTTTACATAGTTGCTATGCAAAAGGTCTGGTCATCCGTTGTAGTTAAACAAAATGGTTTCTATGCAGGTTGGATAACGCTCTTGTCACATGCTAGCTAGCTAGCCAACTTCATTTAACTCAGGTCATACATTGATCCTGGAATGACAGTACACAGTATGCATTTTTGTTTGTTTGAGATTTTTTTGTATTGGCATTTACTTGGATATGTCCATGATAATGATGTTGAGTGATTTCGATTGGCTCAGAAAAAGTTGTCTTGTCTCGTCTGGACATCTATGTATGGTACTACAGAGATCGAAAGTGAAACATTGTTTTCCGGTAGGACAGCTTATATTAACCCCCGCTGTACCAAACTATATGCTAGGTTGGAAGCAAAGGGAAATAATGTGTGAGTTGAGATAAATACAAGAGATGATTCGGACAGCAACATGAATATGTTATTCTGATGGAGGAGCACTGATCATTTTCAGATGGAACTGTTAGCAGGCATAGTTGCATCTGTGATGGCCAAGACAGCACGGCATGGAACGCTGCTCGTCCAATCAGCATCCAGGATCCAAACAACCAGTTTTATGAAACGTTATTAATGTTCAAAGAATGTTCTAAGAATGTTATTTAAAAACATACATTCCGTTCTCAGGAACAACAAAACTCTAGCTATCTTGTTAAGTGTGTTCAGGTGTGTTGGCCACTCCCACTAATTCGGACACACCTGATCTTATGAGTGCCTGTTTGAATACACTAAAATGAACAGCTTGTATGCATAAAAATACATGGCATGCTAGCTCCATCTTGGTGGCACAGTGGACTAATTCCATGGATAGAGAAGAGGTTTGAATCTCACTGACGAAATGTGTTTGCATGATTAATGCCTAAGGAAATTATCTGTGCTTGGTGTTCAAAAACAATAAAGTTAACAAAAAATAAGCTAGGTGTGTTATTAAAAGTCTTATTGAAATATTCAGTGATACTTTTAAGGAATAATAATAACCTATAATTTTCATTCTCAGAGCGTTAATAAAACCTCCCAGGAAAACCTTAAACGAACCAGAGAAAAATATTCTCAGAACCTCCCTGCAACCTAAAAAAATAAACATTCTGAGAACAGGGGAAAGTTTCACTTCTGGTCTCAGAGCATTTACAAAATGTTCTGTTTACTGGTCAGGAAACGTATGGCTTCGTTCCCAACCAAAGTGAAACCAAAAACATACATTCCCACAGCATATGCTAGCTGGGTTGTTAAGAGTCCTGGATGCCAACACATTTAACTTGTTCAACTTTAATTCAGCTACTCCAAGCATCACGTGACTTTTTTGGGGGGGACCCATTTTTTATTTATTTATTGAACACTGTCTGTCACTGGCCTCAATAACAACTCAAAAGTAGTGCAATACAGCAATAGGATCTTAATTTGAGCCAGTTTGCTACTGCAGGAAAACAATCCTGCAGCAACAGGGCATTTTAATTATTATGTTGATTATAATGAATGGACATTTTTGTTGGGGTTGATACATTTTTCGCAAATCAAGTGTGAATGTTCAAAGTGGAACTTTGTCATGCCCTGATCTGTTTCACCTGTCTTTGTGATTGTCTCCACCCCCCTCCAGGTGTTGCCCATCTTCCCCATTGTCCCCTGTGTATTCATACCTGTGTTCTCTGTTTGTCTGTTGCCATCTCATCTTGTTTGTCAAGCTTACCAGCGTTTGTCCTGTCAGTGCCTGTCTTTTCCCAGCCTCTCTTTTTCTCGCCCTCCTGGTTTTTGACCATTGCCTGTCCTGACCCTGAACCCACCCGCCTGACCACTCTGCCTGCCCCTGACCCCGAGCCTGCCTGCAGTCCTGTACCTTTGCCCCTATCTTAGTTTCCGACCTCTGCCTGACCTGAGCCTGCCTGCCGTCCTTTACCTTTGCCTCTGTTGCTGTAATAAACATTATTACTTCGACACTGTCTGCATCTGGATCTTACCTTATCCTGATAACTTACAAACTTTAGAAGTCTTTTTCAAATGACAAGTTTGCATTTCCTCTCAGCAACAAAAGAGTGACCAAATTAAAATCCTACATCTGTATGTATGAAATAGGGTGCCATTTGAGATGTACATACTGTATCATGTACTACTGACCCCACCATCTCGGCAGCTTTCCATCCTCATGCATTTTTTTTACTGCAAAGGCAACGACAGCAGAAGGGAAGGAATCTTAACCCCCCCAACCCTAGCTGTGTTTCACAAAAGAGCAGAACATATTATTGAAAGTTCAAGAACAGGTAGACAAGAAGACACAAAACAATGCTCTCCCTGTCAGCTTGATAAAAATACACTTTGGCATCTGTTTTTCCAACAGATTTGTATCATAATCACTCAATTCTGGATCACAACCTGTTGGGCAGGTGACAGAACCATGTCAAATCGTCTCAATGACAGACTGCAGAAACAATCACACTACTGTGTGTGTGTGTAACAATCACACTACCTTGTTCAGACCCCATAGTTATCATACAGACTGGTGCTCTAAATGTCGCTCTGACTGTCGCTCCGAGTCTGGAACAGTCGCTATCAATTATTTCACAAAGAGAGATGCTTCTGAACCAGATAGGCAGTCAGAGAACTGGGGAGTTTTGTGAATTGCCTGTCTGAGGTGATGCAATTCCCTGTCTGGTCTTCTCTAGGGTTATTTATCACTAGGCTATTTGGCTGAAATACCAACACTTTGGTGTGTGTGTAGCCCCAATAGGGCTCTGATCAAAAGTACTTCACTATGTAGTGAATAGGTTGCCATTTGGGATGCATCCTAGGGTCTACAGATAGCTCAGGCTTCTATGGCCCTTTCAACCAGGGGCTATGAGTTTAAGGTAATGTGACATTTCTGGGACTTCTGTATCTTCCTATTATGACATTCTACTCCAGAAGAAGAACGGAATATACTCCATAGAGTCAAATGACATTGCTATGTATCTGAGACTGTATCAAACAGCAAGTCTGTGTCCCACCTTATGTGGCACCTTATTCCTTACCTACTGTAGGGACCTGTTCAAAAGTAGCGCACTACTTACAGAATAGAGTGCAATTTTAAGACGCAGTCTGATGCTCTCATGATTCCTTATTAACTGTAATGATCAAATCCTTACTATGCTTAGAGGGGGGCGGTGGGAGCAAGGAGAGTGTCTGCCATAAGAGATTAGATTACATTAGGATGTTGACAGTTTGGGAACACCTGTCCCTATGTATGAAGAGATATAAAGAAGGGTTGGACTGAGTCACCTGACACAACAAGACACATATCCTTTAAGATGAAGGACAAAGCTTCACATATCTCTCTACCTCTCTCTCTATGTACTGGTTATGTCTTGCACAATCCTTTAAGATGGAAGACCACTTTCTGCTCATGAAGCTGTATGACAGGAAGTTTCAATCTAGTTATTTTTTAGCACATTTCTACTGTTTCGGTGAGTCAAAATACAAGCAAAAGCGGCACCAAAATAGAACCATACAGGTAGGTCATATTGCCCTTTCTAGAGAGAAGCCATATTTTCTGAGCAATTGGGGTCGACCTAGATGTATTACAACATACAGTAAGTGCAGTGCTTGATTGAGTACTGGCTCCTCAATTTTTCTTCTGCTATAGCTGCTGCACCTCTTACAGAATATTAGCTCAAAAGTATTGTGGAGCTCCTGCACCTAAATATAAACCATACCAGCAACCAACACTTTGATTGACTCTGTCAATCACCACATCCTTATCGGCAGACTCGACAGCCTTGGTTTCTCAAATGATTGCCTCGCATGGTTCACCAACTACTTCTCCGATAGAGTTCAGTGTGTCAAATTGGAGGGCCTGTTGTCCTGGCCTCTGGCAGTCTCTATGGGGGTGCCACAGGGTTCAATTCTTGGGCTGACTCTCTTCTCTGTATACATCAATGATGTCGCCCTTGCTGCTGGTGAGTCTCTGATCCACCTCTACGCAGACAACACCATTCTGTATACTTCTGGCCCTTCTTTGGACACTGTGTTAACTTCTTAGGGAGCGGTTCCCGAGGTGACGGTTTTGGAGAGACTGGCGTGCCAAAAGTAAAATGTCTCCCACTCAGGCCCAGAAAATAGGATATGCACATAATTAGTACTATTGGATAGGAAACACTCTGAAGTTTCTAAAAGTGTTAACATAATGTCTGTGAGTGTAACAGAACAGAAATAGCAGGCGAAAACCCAAGAAAAATCTATCTGGAATTACTGTTTTTTTGTCACATTGGCTCTGTTTGACAGTCTCCCTATTGATGAATGTTTAATAATTCAACTTTTGGATTTTGAATTTGGCGCCCCACTGCTCCCTAAGTAGTTAAGCACCAGCTGTCAGAGCAGCTCACAGACCCCTGCACCTGTATATAGCCCATCTGTAAATAGCCCAACCAACTACCTCATCCCCTACCGTATTTATTTATTTATTTATCTTGTTCCTTTGCACCCCAGTTTTTCTACATTGCACATTCATCTACTGCACATCTACCATTCCAGTGTTTAAATTCTATATTGTAATTACTTTGCCACCATGGCCTATTTATTGCCTTACCTTCCTTATCTTACCTCATTTGCACTCTTTGTATATAGATTTGTTTTTCTACTGTATTATTGACTGTATGTTTGTTTTACTCCATGTGTAACTCTGTGTTGTTGTGTTAGAACTGCTTTGCTTTATCTTGGCCAGGTCACAGTTGTAAATGAGAACTTGTTCTCAAATTGCCTACCTGGTTAAATAAAGGTGAAATAAATAAAATAAACACGAGTTTTCGGCAAATTCTCCAGTGTTAAATGAACACGAAAAGAGTGGAGCCATATACACACTGGAACCAGTGTTAAAATAAATCAACACTGAGAGTGTTAAATGAACAATGAAAGAGTGGGACCATATACAGTACCAGTACTTAAGCAAAAATACTTGAAAGTACTACCTAAGTAGCTTTTGGGGGTATCTGTACTTTACTTTACTATTTATATTTTTGACAACTTCATACTTTTACTTCACTACATTCCTTAAGAAAATTATGTACTTTTTACTCTATAAATTTTCCCTGACACCCAAAAGAGCTTGCTACATTTTGAATGCTTAGCAATACAGGAAAATGGTCTAATTCACAAACTTATCAAGAGAACATCCCTGGTCCTCCCTACTGCCTCTGATCTGGCGGACTCACTAAACACATGCTTCATTTGTAAATTATATCTTGGGTTGGAGCGTACCCCTGGCAATCTGTAAATTAAAATAAACAAGAAAATGGTGCTCTCTGGTTTGAAATGATTTATACTTTTACTTTCGATTCTTAAGTATATTTAAAACCAAATACTTTTAGACTTTTACTCAAGTAGGATTTTACTGGGTGACTTTCACTTTTACTTGAGTAATTTTCTATTAAGGTATTTTTACTTTTACTCAAGTATGACAATTTGAGTACTTTTTCCACAACTATACAGTACACACTGGAACTAGTGTTAAATTAACACTGCTTAGGGAGAAATCGAAATTGACACAATAGTTACATGGAAAATGGGGGAGGGTCATGCTTTAAAAATGTCAGTCAGTGTGAGGGTTTATTTTAAAAAAAATTGTCCAAGGGAGGGTCATGTTATTTGTAATCATATTGCTCAGGGTTTGAGAATGATTTGCTTATTATAGTATCTCATGTGTGCCCGATGATGCCCCCTCATCCCTGATTCTCTGCTGGGCAAGCACTATCAAGTGTGCCTAGTATGGTCTCAATAAAATGATCCATAGCCTATACTATATGATATAGGCCTAGGCTATATGAAGAGCATGCTCGGAGAAGCACAAGGAAAAGTTATATTTCTAAGAAAATGTAGTTATTTCCAGAGGTTTGCCCGGCTGGGATGGTGTATATAAAACTGGGCTACTATGCATTACACACTGACATGGATAGGCTTCACCAGCCCTGCTCTTGCCGATGTAAACCCTTTTGAACTGTCTAACCAATGACTATGCTGTGTATGGTGGCACATCAGGAGGCGAGTCAATTTGTAAAAAAAAAATGCAATATCTGTGTGCATGGACTAGGCCTATTGATGTCCTATTCAGAGAGGGAGAGCATGAAGATGAGAAAGAGGACTGGTGTTAAGCTTGCTAAGGCTATACCAATATGTTTTGTTGCTCATAATGAAGCTATTTATCGGAGTTATTGACCTCAATAATTAATATTTAAGTAATTTGCATAACTTACATTACCTTGAAGCTGCAGCCGTAAAGATGGACAGAGCATGGGTACTGAAAGCCGACTAATTCGAGGAGGTCTAATTTATTTAAACAGTCTTCATTTTAGTTTGACTTTAGGCTACTAACAACAAGATGTATTCTTATTCAAGAAATAAGCAGTAGTGTCACAACTTCCGCCGAAGTCGGTCCCTCTCTTTGTTCGGGCGGCGTTCGGCGGTCGACGTCACCGGCCTTCTAGCCATATCCGATCCCCTGTTCCATTTGTTTTGTCTTTGTTTTACACACCTGGTTTCAATTCCCCAATTACATGTTCATTATTTAACCCTCTGTTTTCCCCATGTTTTTTGTGCGTGATTGTTTGTGTTTAATATGGTCCGTATTGTGGGATTGGTTATTTCTCGATTGTTATGAGAAGGTTTTTGAGTCAAATTACTTGTGGTACTCATCTCTACTGTCCTGCGCCTGACTCTTCTGCACCAGCTACACCCAGACCTATTACAGGTAGGCTTACCTGTTTGACAGACAAAATTATAGTCTACTATCCATATATTTTTCTAGCCAAATCCCTTAGTCCCCATTAGGCTTGAATGTTTTACCAATATTTTACAAATGTTCCATTCCAAGAATAAATCACTTTCTCCCGGGTAACCTGGTATTTCCCGACAAAACTGAGTGTCATTCAAAAGCATAGAAATATGTCTGGATTTGATTAGAGCTTTGATCTGCAAGAAAACTCAAGCCTGATGAGCCATACATTAAATTAATTTTATGGGCCCTACATTCAAGACATTTTATGAGCCCAAGCCCAAAAAATTACAAATGATTGTGCCCTTATACAAGACATAGCGTATGATATATAGGCTACCGCACATTACGCACAACAGAAAAACATAAAATCCCATATATGTAGCTATGCTCTCTTGGGTAAATAAATGAAACAAGCTCCAGTAGTAAACCTATTTAAGTGTGGACAGTATTACTGTACTGTATTGTATTATACTGTATTATATGGACTGGAAGTATGCACCTTGTTCATACCATGAAGCTGGGAGAGAAATGCAATGCTGGTGAAAGACAGGAAGGCAACAAAGTTACAATCATATGCTAGAAAATTCGATATATACAGTAATAGGGCCTATTTTACATTTGCATAACTAGTTGGCTGACACATACATACATTTCATAATAATTTTCCCTAATGTTGTTAGCCTACCTCCTCTTTTTCTCTCTATTGTTGCTTCATTCCTTTCTCATTTTCAAAAGTTAAATGGAAAAAATTGTGCTTTCCTTATCGTCATCATTGTAATGACATGCTTGAATAATATAGGACTAGAAGCAGACAGCTTTCACTTCTCTTCAAGAGGATTGAATGGTGAGGGTCTGAATAAATAACTGCTATAGCCTACCACCATTGTGCGTTCACTCGTCTTTCAAACTAAAAGAGCTTGCATCACTCTTTGACTAATCTATTAGTAAAAACCCTGGAATAGATAGGGCTGTCCAAACTTTTGACTGGTACTGAATACCCAGTCAAATGTTTGGACACACCTACTTATTTTTACTATTTTCTACATTGCAGGATAATAGTGAAGACATCAAAACTATGAAATAACACATATGGAATCATGTAGTAACCAAACAAGTGTTAAAGCTGGTGAGGGAGATAAGTGTCTCCAGTTTCAGAGATTTTTGTAGTTTGTTCCAGTCACTGGCAGCAGAGAACTGGAAGGAAAGTCGGCCAAAGGAGGAATTGGCTTTACAACCAGGGGCTCCACCTAGCGCCTCTCTTTTCCCCGGTCCCAGTGGAATTCACCTCGCCCTTCCGCGGGAGTACAACGGGACGGCTGCACGCTGCCAGGGGTTCTTGCTGCAGTTGGACCTCTACCTGGCAACCGTTCACCCGGCTCCTTCGGGCTGTGAGAGGGTGTCTGCCCTCGTCTCGTACCTCTCCGGGAAAGCCTTGGAGTGGGCCAACGCTGTGTGAGAGGAAGGATATGCGGTGCTGGACCACTTCAAGGATTTCACCCGCTGCTTCCGGGCAGTCTTTGACCACTCACCCGAGGGTAGAGCGGCGGGTGAACGTCTCTTCAATCTGAGGCAGGGGACGTGGAGCGCCCGGGAGTTCTCCTTGGATTTTCGAACCCTGGCCGCAGGCGCGGGATGGAACGACAGGGCCCTGATTGACCAGTATATCGTTGCAGTTTGCTCGAGGATGTCCGTCGGGAGTTGGCCTGCAGGGACACCACCCTCACCTTTGACCAGATGGTGGTCCTGTCCATTCGGCTGGATAACCTGCTGGCTACCAGCGGACGTCCAGAGTGGGCTATGTTGGTTGCATCCCCCAGCACCCCCGCTCCGGTACCCATGGAGTTGGGACGTGCAGTGCGTAGGGAGACTGGAGGAGGTTCCATCTCGTGCACCATCTGTGGCCGCAGAGGTCACACTGCCGGTCGGTGCCGGGTCGGTTCCTCTGGGGATCAAGGCAGCAGGCAGGGTACTCTGGCGTCATCCCAGGTGAGCCGGCACCATTCTCACCCAGAGCCCTCTGTTGCCCACTTGTTTTTGTATGTTACTTTTATGAGTTTCCCCACATTCCCAGCATAAGGCGCTCATCGATTCAGGCGCGGCTGGGAAATGTATAGACACATCGTTCGCCCTTAGTTTAGGGATTCCCATTGTTCCCGTGGATGTGCCTTTCCCCGTTCATGCCTTAGATAGTCGACCATTAGGGTCAGGGTTGATCAGGGAGGCCACCGCTCCTCTGGATATGGTAATGCAGGGGGGTCACAAGGAGAAGATCAGTCTCTTCCTCATTGACTCTCCTGCGTTTCCCGTGGTGCTAGGCCTACCCTGGTTAGCTTGTCATGACCCCACTGTTTCTTGGCAACGGAGGGCTCTCACGGGGTGGTCGCGAGAATGCTCGGGGAGGTGTTTAGGGGTTTCCGTGGGTGCTACTACGGTGGAAAGCCCAGACCAGGTCTCCACTGTGCGCATTCCCCCTAAATATGCCGATTTGGCTCTCGCCTTCCGTAAGAAGAAGGCGACTCAATTACCACCCCATCGACGGGGTGATTGTGCGATAAATCTCCTGGTAGACGCCGCACTTCCCAGGAGGCACATGTATCCCCTGTCACAGAAGGAGACGGCGGCTATGGAAACATATGTCTCCGAATCCCTGCGTCAGGGGTACATTCGGCCCTCCACTTCACCCGCCTCCCCGAGTTTCTTTTTGTGAAGAAGAAGGAGGGAGATCTGCGCCCGTGTATTGACTATCGAGGTCTAAACCAGATCACGGTGAGGTACAGTTACCCGCTACCGCTCATCGCCACAGCGATTGAGTCAATGCACGGGGCGTGCTTCTTCACCAGGAGTGCTTACAATCTGGTGCATATCCGGGAGGGAGACGAGTGGAAGACGGCGTTCAGTACGACCTCAGGACATTTTGAGTACCTCGTCATGCCGTACGGGTTGATGAATGCTCCATAAGTCTTTCAAGCCTTTGTAGACGAGATTTTCAGGGACCTGCACGGGCAGGGTGTAGTGGTGTATATTGATGACATTCTGATATACTCCGCTATACGCGCCAAGCATGTGTCCCTGGTGCGCAGGGTGCTTTGTCGATTGTTGGAGCATGATCTGTATGTTAAGGCTAAGAAATGCCTGTTCTTCCAGCAGTCCATCTCCATCCTAGGGTATCGCATTTCCACCTCTGGGGTGGAGATGGAGAGTGACTGCATTTCAGCCGTGCGTAATTGGCCAACTCCCACCACGGTAAAGGAGGTGCAGCGGTTTCTATGGTTTGCCAACTATTACTGGAGGTTTATCCGGGGTTTTGGACAGGTAGCGGCTCCCATTACCTCACTGCTGAAGGGGGGTGCGGTGCGTTTGCAGTGGTCGGCTGAGGCGGACAGGGCTTTTGGTCACCTGAGGGCTCTGTTTACCTCAGCTCCCGTGCTGACCCATCCAGATCCCTCTTTGGCGTTCATAGTGGAGGTGGATGTGTCCGAGCCTGGGATAGGAGCCGTACTCTCCCAGCGCTCGGGTACCCCTCCGAAGCTCCGCCCCTGTGCTTTCTTCTCGAAGAAGCTCAGCTCAGCGGAGCGAAACTATGACGTGGGAGACCGGGAGTTGTTGGCTGTTGTCAAGGCTCTGAAGGCGTGGAGACATTGGGTTGAGGGGGCTAAACACCCTTTTCTCATCTGGACTGACCACCGAAATCTGGAGTACATCCGGGAAGCAAGGAGACTGAACTCTCGCCAGGCAAGGTGGGCCATGTTTTTCACCCGTTTTGTTTTCACCCTTTCCTACAGACCAGGTTCCCAGAACGTCAAGGCAGATGCACTGTCCCGGCTGTATGACACAGAGGAGCGGCCCATGGATTCTACCCCCATACTCCCGGCCTCCTGCCTAGTGGCGCCGGTAGTGTGGGAGCTGGACGCGGACATTGAGCAGGCACTACGTGCAGAGCCCACTCCCCTCCCCTCCAGTGTCCAGCTGGGCGTCTGTGTAAGGCTCCTAGGCATCTAGGAGTGTAAGGCTCCTAGGCATCTGCCCAGAGGTAAGCTACATCCCTTACCCATTCCACAACGGCCTTGGTCTCACCTGTCGGTGGATTTTCTTACTGATCTTCCTCCCTCACAGGGTAACACCACGATCCTGGTCGTTGTGGATCAGTTCTCTAAGTCCTGCCGTCTTCTTCCTCTGCCCGGTCTCCCTACGGCCCTACAGACTGCAGAGGCCTTGTTTACGTCTTCCGGCACTACGGGGTGCCTGAGGATATAGTTTCTGATCGAGGTCCCCCTCACTTCGCCACTCCTCCACTAACCTCTCTCCCTTCCAGTGTGTACTGGGGTACCAGCCGGTCTTGGCGCCGTGGCATCAGAGCTTGTGCACATAATGTTTGAGTGGTACGTGACGGGTTATTTTGTACCCAATTTATTCTCGTGTTGTTTTGTACCGGTTTTGGTAATTTACTAAACAACTACGATTGTCACCCAGTTTGCTTTCCTGCGCCTGACTTCGCTGCCACCAGTTACGCACCAGCCTGACACATAGTGATTCAGGAGTAACATTGAAACAGAATATTGTGCCCCGCCAACATTAGACAACTATACTGAAAACACATACATTTCTGAAATGTGTCAATTAAAACAATGATGAGAGAATAGTAAAATTTACTGATAACTAAATAGAAGTGCAGATGGAACTTTTTCTATGTGCAGAGATTATAGTTATTGACAATGTAGAGACACATTACACACTTTGTGGTGCAGCACAAAAGATCAGAGCACCTTAAATCCTGATATTGTGAATTCAAATCGCAGTTGGGGTCATTCTTTAGTTGAACGTACTACATACTTTAAAACCATGATGCCATTACTTTACTTATAATGGTTTAGGATGGTTTAGGACCATCACGTGATGTCCTGAAGACTGGTAAAACAAATGTCTGGAGAAAATCTTAAGCATGAAACACACTAAGAATCTCACCACCGATAGACTGCCGATAGGTACTTATCACAGTGGGAAGACGTTCCTACTCTTGCTAGACCAAAAGCGGTACATGCTGTGTGCCGACCCAGCACCGACGAACCTATTGTTTCTACTTGTAGAATCGCAATTGTCGTCACTGGCCAATAACTTGACTTTGAGCCAACCAGAGGGAGCCAACAGGAATGACAACAAAAACAAAAAAATAGGGCATTTTCTCGGAGATCCAGTCATTTCGCAAACGCTAGTTAGCATTGGCTCGCAAAACGACCTATAACTTCCTTAACACTGAACACAGAGGCCTAAAAATGGAATCCACAAGTTCATCTGACTATGGGGAAGTATCCCTTTAATTTAGCTGTAAGAATACAGTAACTAGTTGTACATGTACTGTATTTTTAACACAACTAGAGAAAACCTCCAGGGGACCATGACACAACTTTCTAAGAATGTCCTACAAACGTTTTTGGAGACGTCTCTTGAACACCACTATGCAGTGAGGAGGTGAGGGCCCTCGGAGTGTGGTGTCAGGAAAATAACCTCTCACTCAACGTCAACAAAACTAAGGAGATGATCGTGGACTTCAGGAAACAGCAGAGGGAGCACCCCCCTATCCACATCGACGGGACAGTAGTGGAGAAGGTGGAAAGTTTTAAGTTCCTCGGCGTACACATCATGAACAAACTGAAATGGTCCACCCACACAGACAGCGTAGTGAAAAAGGCGCAACAGCGCCTCTTCAACCTCAGGAGGCTGAAGAAATTCGGCTTGTCACCAAAAACACTCACAAACTTCTACAGATGCACAATCGAGAGCATCCTGTTGGGCTGTATCACCGCCTGGTACGGCAACTGCTCCGCCCACAACCGTAAGGCTCTCCAGAGGGTAGTGAGGAATGCACAACGCAACACCGGGGTAAAACTACCTGCCCTCCAGGACACCTACGCCACCCGATGTCACAGGAAGGCCAAAAAGATCATCAAGGACAACAACCACCCGAGCCACTGCCTGTTTACCCCACTATCATCCAGAAGGTGAGGTCAGTACAGGTGCATCAAAGCTGGGACCGAGAGACTGAAAAACAGCTTCTATCTCAAGGCCATCAGACTGTTAAACAGCCACCACTAACATTGAGTGGCTGCTGCCAACATACTGACTTAAATCTCTAGCTACTGTAAATAATAGAAAATTGGATGTAATAAATGTATCACTAGCCACTTCAAACGATGCCATTTATATAATGTTTACATATCCTACACTACTCATCTCACATGTATATACTGTACTATATACCATCTACTGCATCTTGCCTATGCCGGTCAGCCATCGCTCATCCATATATTTATATGTACAGTGGGGCAAAAAAGTATTTAGTCAGCCACCAATTGTGCAAGTTCTCTCAATTAAAAAGATGAGAGAGGCCTGTAATTTAAAAAAATCCAGAAAATCACATTGTAGGATTTTTAATGAATTTATTTGCAAATTATGGTGGAAAATAAGTATTTGGTCACATACAAACAAGCAAGATTTCTGGCTCTCACAGACCTGTAACTTCTTCTTTAAGAGGCTCCTCTGTCCTCCACTCGTTACCTGTATTAATGGCACCTGTTTGAACTTGTTATCAGTATAAAAGACACCTGTCCACAACCTCAAACAGTCACACTCCAAACTCCACTATGGCCAAGACCAAAGAGCTGTCAAAGGACACCAGAAACAAAATTGTAGACCTGCACCAGGTTGGGAAGACTGAATCTGCAATAGGTAAGCAGCTTGGTTTGAAGAAATCAACTGTGGGAGCAATTATTAGGAAATGGAAGACATACAAGACCACTGATAATCTTCCTCGATCTGGGGCTCCACGCAAGATCTCACCCCGTGGGGTCAAAATGATCACAANACTGTGAAGCATGGGGGTGGAAACATCATGCTTTGGGGCTGTTTTTCTGCAAAGGGACCAGGACGACTGATCCGTGTAAAGGAAAGAATGAATGGGGCCATGTATCGTGAGATTTTGGCCTAGCCAGTCTCCAGATCTCAACCCCATAGAAAATCTTTGGAGGAAGTTGAAAGTCCATGTTGCCCAGCGACAGCCCCAAAACATCACTGCTCTAGAGGAGATCTGCATGGAGGAATGGACCAAAATACCAGCAACAGTGTGTGAAAACCTTGTGAAGACTTACAGAAAACGTTTGACCTCTGTCATTGCCAACAAAGGGTATATAACAAAGTATTGAGATAAACTTTTGTTATTGACCAAATACTTATTTTCCACCAACATTTGCAAATAAATAAATAAAAAATCCTACAATGTGATTTTCTGGATTTCTTTTTCTCATTTCGTCTGTCATAGTTGAAGTGTACCTTTGATGAAAATTACAGGCCTCTCTCATCTTTTTAAGTTGGAGAACTTGCACAATTGGTGGCTGACTAAATACTTTTTTGCCCCACTGTACATACTTTTATCCAATCCTTTACACTTGTGTGTATAAGGTAGTTGTTGTGAAATTGTTAGATTACTTGTTAGATACTACTGCATGGTCGGAACTAGAAGCACAAGCATTTCGCTACACTCGCATCAACATCTGCTAACCATGTGTATGTGACAAATACAATTTGATTTGATTTGATACCTGGGGTGGCAGGTACCCTAGTGGTTAGAGCATTGGACTAGTAACCAAAAGGTTGTAGGATCAAATCCCTGAGCTGGCAAGGTAAAAATCTGTCGTTCTGTCCCTGAACAAAGCAGTTAACCCACTGTTTCTAGGCCGTCATTGAAAACAAGAATTTGTTCTTAACTGACTTGTCTAGTTACATAAAGTAAAAAAAAACGGAATAAGACAAAACCTGCAGGGCAACATTGATTTAAGGTCGATTATGCCTTTTAAAGTTAAATATTCTCAATGAGATTTGACACCTGGATTTTCACGTGCTCAAATGTGGTCACGTGTAGTTTTGTGGTCACGTGTCATGTTGCTCCACATGTTGTCACATTATCACATTAACTTCACATAAAATCAAATGTGATCACATGAAATCACACGAGATCACGTGTTCACATGAAATTCGTATGGTTTTTCCATAAGGGATGGAATGTTTGTATACTGTATATTTGACTGTGATATGTGGTTGTCTCACCTAGCTATCTTAAGATCAATGCACAAACTGTAAGTCGCATTGGATAAGTGTATCTGCTAAATGACTAAAATGTAAAATGTAAATGTGTTAAATAGATTACAGATCTCATATTACTGTATTGATTCAGTGCTGCAGAGATTATTGTTCTTCTGGAAGGTTCTCCCATCTCCACAGAGGAACTCGGGTTCTTGGTCACCGTCCTATTCAAGGCCCTTCTCCCACAATTGCTCAGTTTGGCCGGGTGGCCAGCTCTAGGAAGAGTTTTGGTGGTTCCAAACTTCTTCAATTTACGAATGATGGAGACCATTGTGTTCTTGGGGGCCTTCAATGTTGCAAAAATTTTTTGGTACCCTTCCCCAGATCTGTGCCTTGTCTCTACAGACAATTCCTTTACCTAATTGCTTGGTTTTTGTTCTGAAATTCAATGTCAACTGTGGGACCTAATATAGACAGGTGTGTGCCTTTTCAAATCATGTCAAATCAATTGAATTTACCACAGGTGGACTCCAATCAAGTTGTAGAAACATCTCAAGGATAATCAATGGAAACAGGATCCACCTGAGCTTAATTTCGAGTCTTATAGCAGTGTCTTACTTATGTAAATAAGGCATTTCTGTTTTTTTATTTGTATTACATTTGCAAAAATGTCTAAAAACCTGTTTTTGATAGGAACAAAAATAATTAGATCAATTTTAGAATAAGGCTGTAACTTAACAAAATGTGGAAAAAGTCAAGGGGTCTGAATACTTTCAGAATGTACTGTACAGCGTTTTGGAATGAAGTGTATGGGGTCATTGAGAGAATGTATAAAATCTTATCCTCTGCCCCATTTGAAAGAGCTTCTTCAATGTCAGCTTCCCAAGTGACACCCTATTCCTTATGGGTCCTGGTCAAAAATAATGCACTATATAGGGAATAGGGTGCAGTTTGTGACACACAGAGTATCAAACACGGTAACTGGACAAAAAACAGTACTGTTGTTAAGGCTCATCTTATCAGAAGCACTTATGAACAAGAGCCAGTTCTGCTCATCCTCCCTTTTTTTCAGATAAAATCAACCTAGCAGATTTGTGTGAATGTTACCTAAAGGTGATTTGTTATTTTCTAATCTAATGCTGAGCTGGGGAGAGTAATAAGCAATTAGGCCTTGTTCATCCCCACAACTCAGAAAGCAGTAATCTGGACTAAACAGCCTGGGGCCAAAAATAATGCAATTAATTATCTGCATTAAGGGTACAGGACTATGAGAAACCAGAGAGAAAGGTGGAAATGTAATTATCCACAGAGGTAGAGAGGCAGACAGCTCCACACTGCCTGGATCCATGGACTGAGATGGGCTCTCTCTCTCTCTCTCTCTCTCTCTCTCTCTCTCTCTCTCTCCAAGTCGCTGTATTTCTCTCTCTCTTTCTGTGTCTGTTTCTCTTTCAATTTCACTCACCCCCCCTCGCTCTCTCTATTTCTCTCCCTGCCTCTCTCTCTGCTGAGAGAGAGTACGAGAGCGAGACAGAGGGAGAGGGAGCGAGACAGACAGAGCGAGGACCAGGTAACACGTGTTACGCTGCATTCTGGTCGTCTGTGCTGTAGTGTAGTGTGATAACTGTGTATTCAGGAAACACAGGGGGAATGAATCAGGGGGGAACTATATGTGGACATGCCGCTGGCTCCAGGGGGTGATTGTCATGGGAGCTCAAGCAGGATGTGGAGGCAGGTTGACATTAATTGTCTTGAGTCTTGTCCTGGAGGCAGAACTGAGTTATTTCCCCTTCGATAGGCCAGCTGTAAAATCTAAATATTGTAAACAAAAATGAGGGTTAGTAGTGTGGTTAGGGTTAAGGTTAGGATTAAAATCAGATGTTATGACTTTGACTGTGCTAGCTAGTGACCACTCATCAGAGCTGCCTCCAGAACAAGATTCATGATGAAAAACGCTAACCTGTGATGTGGAGGCAATGCAGCAAGGTCTTAGTCCAAAAGAGGCCGTGGTAAAAAGTAGTGCACTATATAGGGAATAGGGTGCCATTTGGGACGCATCAAAGATTTTTGCTGAAACACAAATCTCTATCATAGAGCCATTGTTCTGGTTTCAACACCTCTGTTTCCCATGTGGGAGAGAGAATACTGCCTTTTGGGGATACTGGCCCTGCTTACAGAACGCTGATGTACTTTTTCTCAGATGTACACTGAATTTCTCAAAAACACACATTCACAGGTAGCAACACACACACACACACACGTGCATGCACACATGTAAGTGAAAAAACACACACACAATCACGCACCCTCCTCATCTCTGCATGTCTTTACATGTATCTATTGTCTATCCATCCATCTTTTCCATAACAAATAGACAGCTAATTTCACGTCCTACATGGTCGTCACTACCTTGTGCCACAAAGTCATAAACCACTCACATTTCTACAATTTATCTTCTCAAATGTGATTTTAAACCTAACCCTCACCTTAAACCTAACCTTAAACACACTGTTAACCTTATGTCTGACCCTAACCTTAAATACATTTCTGGAGCCAATTCAAATTTTCTGGCTGTGGAATATGACTGTGGCTGTGGAATCTGACTTTGTGGCCGTGGAAACTAGTGGAAACCCACATACACTGTACATCAAGCCATTCTAATGAGAAAATGATACTAACTCATTGGCCCCTCATAGTCTCACCCTCTCAGCCTCCTAGGCCGAGACGTGCATATGGGAAGTTGCTTGTGTGTGTGTGTGTGTGTGTGTGTGTCAAATCAAATCAAATTGTATGGTTAGCAGATGTCATTGTGAGTGTAGCGAAATGCTTATCCTTCTAGATCCGACAGTGCAGCACTATTTAAGGTAATATCTAACAATAAAAAAAAAAAACTAATATCTAACAAATTCCTCAACAAACCTAATACACATAATCTAGTAAAGGAATGGGATGAGAATATATAAGTATAAAATATATGGATGAGCAGTGACAGAGCGGCTAAGATGCAATAGATAGTAAAGAATAGATAGTTAAGCATACAGTATACTGTGTATACATATGAGATTAGTAATGTGAGATATGTAAACATTCTTAAAGTGTTACTATTAAAGTGACTAGTGTTTCATTTATTAAAGTGGCCAATGATATCAAGTCTGTAGGTAGGCAGCCACCTCTCTGTGCTAGTGGTGGCTGTTTAACAATCTGATGGCCTTGAGATAGAATCTGTTTTTCAATCTCTCTGTCCCAGCTTTGATGCACCTGTACTGACCTCACCTTCTGGATGGAAGCGGGGTGAACAGGCAGTGGCTTTTTTGCCTTCCTGTGACATCGGGTGTTGTAAGTGTCCTGGAGGGCAGGTACTTGCACCTGTGATGCGTTGTGTAGACCGCACCACCCTCTGGAGAACCCTGCGGTTGTGGGCTGTGCAGTTGCCATACCAGGCAGTGATACAGTCCGCCAAGATGCTCTCAAATGTGCACCTGTAAAAGTTAGTGAGGGTTTTTGGTGACAAGCCACATTTTTTCAGCCTCCTGAGGTTGAAGAGGCGCTGTTGCGCCTTCTTCACCACACTGTCTGTGTGCGTGGAACATTTCAGTTTGTCTGTGATATGTACACCAAGGAGCTTAAAACTTTCCACCTTCTCCACTGCTGTCCCGTCGATGTGGATTAGGGGGTGCTCCCTTTGCTGTTTCCTGAAGTCCACGATCATCTCCTTTGTTTTGAGTGACAGGTTATTTTCCTGACACCACCCTCCGAGGGCCCTCACCTTCTCCCTGTACTGTCTCGTCGTTGTTGGTAATCAAGCCTACCACTGTAGTGTAGTCTGCAAACTTGATGATTGAGTTGAAGGCATGCATGGCCACGCAGTCGTGGGTGAACAGGGAGTACCGGAGAGGCCTAAGAACGCACCCTTGTGGGGCCACAGTTTTGAGGATCAGCGGAGTGGAGATATTGTTTCCTACCTTCACCACCTGGGATGGGAAGTCTAGGACACAGTTGCACAGGGTGGGGTCGAGACTTAATGATGAGTTTGGAGGGAACTATGGTGTTGAATGCTGAGCTGTAGTTAATGAACAGCATTTGTCCATAGTTATTCCTCTTGTCCAGATAGGGTATGGCAGTGTGCAGTGTGATGGCGATTGCATCGTCTGTGGACCTATTGGGGCGGTAAGCAAATTGGAGTGGGTCTAGGGTGACAGGTAGGGTGGAGGTGATATGATCCTTGACTAGTCTCTCAAAGCACTTCATGATGACAGAAGTGAGTGCTACTGGGCGATAGTCATTGAGTTCAGTTACCTTAGCTTTCTTGGGAACAGGAACAATGGTGGCCATCTTGAAGCATGTGGGGACAGCAGACTGGTATAGGGATTGATTGAATATGTCCGTAAACACACCAGCCAACTGGTCTGCGCATGCTCTGAGGACGAGGTGGCACTATATTGTCCTCAAAGCATGCAAAGAAGTTGTTTAATTTGTCTGGGAGCAAGACGTTGATGTCTGCGACGGGCTGGTTTTCTTATTGTAATACATGATTGTCTGTAGACCTCTTGAAGTGTGGAATCCGATTGTTCAGACCAGCATTGGATAGACCTAAGCACGGCACTTCCTGTTTTAGTTTCTGTCTACAGGAGGGGAGCAACAAGATGGAGTCATGGTCAGATTTGCCAAAAGGAGGGCGGGGGAGGGCCTTGTATGCATCGTGGAATTTAGTGTAGCAGTGATCGAGTGTGTTACTCGCCCATGTACTGCAATCGATATGCTGATAGGATTTAGGTAGCCTTGTTCTCAGATTAGCTTTGTTAAAATCCCCAGCTACAATAAATGCAACCTCAGGATATATGGTTTCCAGTTTGCATAAAGTCCAATGAAGTTCCTTGATGGCCATCTTGGTATCCGCTTGACGATAACCGAGGAGAGATCTCTTGGGAGATAGTACGGTCGGTATTTGATTGTGAGGAATTCTAGGTCAGGTGAACAAAAGGTCTTAAGTTCTTGTATGTTGTTACAATTACACCATGAGTTGTTACTCATGAAACATACACCCCGCCCTTCTTCTTACCAGAGAGATGTTTGTTCCTGTCGGCACGATGCACTGTAAATCCCGTTGGCTGTACGGACAAAAGCATGTCGCCAGCTAGCCATGTTTCCAAAACAAGTATGTTACAATCCCGGATATCTCTTTGGAAAGAAACTCTTGCCCTAATTTCGTCGACTTTGTTATCTAGGGACTGGACATTAGCGAGTAATATACTCAGAAGTGGCGGGTGGTGTGCGCGCATCCGAAGCCTCACTAGAAGACCACTCCGGCACCCTGTCCTCCGACGGCGTTGTTTTGGGCCGGCCTCTGGAATCAGTTCAAATTCCCTGGGTGGTGCAGACAACAGATCCGCTTTGGGAAAGTTGTATTCCTGGTCATAGTGCTGGTTGTGCTGGTAAGTTGACGTCTCTCTGATATCCAATAGTTCTTCCCGGCTGTATGTAATAACAGTTAAGGTTTTCTGGGCTAACAATGTAAGACATAACACTTAAAAACCAAATAATTTACAGTTTCCTAAGGACTTGAAAAGAAGCTGCCATCTCTATCGGAGCTATCTTCGTAAGTGAGTGTGTGTGTGCGCGTGTGTGTGTGTATGTGTGGCAGCTCGGCGGAGTAATTGTTGCCCACTTGACCCTGACGGAAGGACGGAGGGTGGATGGGGCGGTCGGGTCAGTCGTAGGGTTTTAATGGTCTCTGAGAGAGTGTGAGGTCGTGGTGCAGACAGCACTGTCTGTCTGCACCACAAGACACATACACACACACATACACACACAAGCAGACACACACACACATACAGTGCCTTCAGAAAGTATTCACACCCCTTGACTTTTTCCACTTTTTGTTGTGTTACAGCCTGAATTGAATAATAGCTGTGATAGGAGACAACTGAGGATGGATCAACAACATTGCAGTTACTGCACAATACTAACCTAAATGACAAAGTGAAAAGAAGGAAGCCTGCACAGAATACAAAATTCATATTTCATATTTTCAAGCATAGTGGTGGCTGCATCATGTTATGGGTATGCTTGTCATCGGCAAGGACTAGGGAGTTATTTAGGATAAAAATAAATGAAATATAGCTAAGCACAGGCAAAATCCTAGAGGAAAACTTGATTCATTCTGGTTTCCAACAGACACTGGGAGACAAATGAACCTTTCAGTAGGACAATTACCTAAAATACAAGGACAAATATACAGTATTCAGACCCCTTGACCCCTTGACTGAAAGTATTCAGACCCCTTGACTTTTTCCATATTTTGCTACGTTACAGCCTTATTCTAAAATATATTTTTTTTATCCTCAGCAATCTACACACAATACCCCATAATGACAAAGCAAAAACAGGTTTTTAGATATTTTTTTTTCAAATTCATTCAAAATAACAAACTGAAATACCATACTTACAAAAGTATTCAGACCTTTTGCTATGAGACTCAAAATTGAGCTCAGATATATCCTGTTTCCATTGATCATCCTTGGGATGTTTCTACAACTTGAATGGAGTCCACTTGTGTTAAATTTAATTGATTGGACATTATTTGGAAAGGCACACACATCAAGTATCTCTTCACCGTAGGGATGGTATGCGCCAGGTGATGAGTGGTGCCTGATTTCCTCCAGACATGACACTTGGCATTCAATCCAAAGATAATCTTGTTTCACATGGTCTGACAGTCCTTTAGGTGCCTTTTGGCAAACACCAAGCAGGCTGTCATGTGCCTTTTACTGAGGAGTGGCTTCCGTCTGGCCACTCTACCATAAAGGCCTGATTGGTGGAGTGCTGCAGAGATCATTGTCCTTCTGGAAGGTTCTCCCATCTCCACAGAGGAAATCTGGAGCTCTATCAGAGTGACCATTGGGATCTTTATTTTGTAGATAGATTGTAGCTTCCATCAATGTAATTGTCAGCATCATATCCAATCCCCCATATATTTGATTGTAAATATATACAGTACCAGTCAAAAGTTTGGACACACCTGATAATTCAAGGGTTTTTTCTTTATTTTTACCATTTTACACATTTAGAAGAATAGTGAAGACATCAACACTATCAAAGAACACACATGGAATCATGTAGTAACTAAAAAAGTATTAAACAAATCAAAATATATTTTATATTTGAGATTCTTCAAAGTAGCCACCCTTTGCCTTGATGACAGCTTTGCACACTCTTGGCATTCTCTCAACAGAAGATAGCCCTATTTGGTAAAATACCAAGTCCATATTATGGCAAGAACAGCTCAAAAAGTAATGAAACTACAGTCCATCATTAGTGTAAGACATGAAGGTCAGTAAATCCGGAAAATGTCAAGAACTTTGAATGTTTCTTCAAGTGCAAAAACCACAAAAACCATCAAGCACTATGATGAAACTGACTCTCATGAGGACCGCCACAGGAAAGGAAGACCCAGAGTTACCTCTCATGCAGAGGATAAGTTCATTAGAGTTACCAGCTTCAGAAATCGGCAATTAACTGCAACTCAGATTGCAGCCCAATAAATGCTTCACAGACTTGAAGTAACAAACACATCTCAACATAAACTGTTCAGAGGAGACTGCGTGAATCAGGCCTTCATGGTCAAATTGCTGCAAAGAAATCACTACTAAAGGACACCAATAAGAATAAGAGGCTTGCTTGGGCCAAGAAACACTAGCAATAGACATGAGACCAGTGGAAATCTGAGTCCAAATTTGAGATTTTTGGTTCCAACCGCCGTGTCTTTGTGACACACAGAGTAGGTGAACGGATGATCTCTGCGTGTGTGGTTCCTACCATGAAGCATGGAGGAGAAGGCTTGATGGTGTGGGGCTGCTATGCTGGTGACACTGTGATTTATTTAGAATTCAAGGCACACTTAACTAGTATGGCTACCACAGCATTCTGAGGCAATACGCCATCCCATCTGGTTTGAGCTTAGTGACTATCATTTGTTTTTCAACAGGACAATGACCCAAAACACACCTCCAGGCTGTGTAAGGGCTTTCCAACCAAGGAAAGTGACGGAGTGCTGCGTCAGATGACCTGGCCTCCACAATCACCCGACCTCAGCCCAATTGAGATGGTTTGGGTTGAGTTGGACCGCAGCGTGAAAGGCAAAGCAGCCAACAAGTGCTCAGCATATGTGGGAACTCCTTCAAGACTGTTGCAATAGCATTCCTTATGAAGCTGGTTGAGAGAATGCCAAGAGTGTGCAAAGCTGTCATCAAGGCAAAGCGTGGCTACTTTGAAGAATCTCAAATATAAAATATTTGTTTAAACCTTTTTTGCTTACTACATGATTCCATACATGTGTTATTTCACAATGTAGAAAATAGGAAAATAAAGAAAAACCCTTGAATGAGTAGGCGTGTCCAAACTTTTGACTGGTACTGTATATATTTTTTTGTAATTTAAATTTAGAGATGTGATTTTGTTAAGTTGTCCCTTGTTTTCATTCAAGGCTTACAAAATATATAACCGCTAAAACCATCGAAACAATAGCAATTTAGTAAGAAATAGATTCAGCCTGTGATAAAAAACATAGTATGAGAGAGAGGCCATGATCGAGATTGAGGTTGCACCCCAAATAGCACCCTATTCTCTATATAGTGCACTACAAAAAAATCTCTGCCAAAAAGGTAGCGCACTATAGAAAAGGGTGCCATTTGCGATGCGGCCTGAGTGTTATATCTAGCCCGTCTTTCCTGTCTCTCGTTTATCGGTTGTTCTCTGAGGCACTGTGATAAACACCCGTGTCGAGACGCGGAAGTGTTCAGACGTCTATGGGATCGATTGGGTGATGGATCAGGCCTGGGGATAAATTACACACAGCTTCAAATCGCCGTGAATTTGTTAAGCAAGCAGGGAATTGATCTACGAGGAGACTGATTTCAAACGGCTAACAGCAGAGACAGATAGAGATAGATGGCTTTCAAAAAGAGAAAAAGTTAATGGAGAGAGAGAGAAAAAAGAGAGAGACAGATGGAGTGAAAAAAAACTCAGACGTCTGATGGTAATCAGACTTTTACAGTATGTCTCTCTGTTTGACAAACGGATTCCTGTTCTCAAATGTATACAGATAGAACTCTTGAGAACGGTCACTTGGCATATTTTATACTATTTCAAATAAGTATTTCTCCCACAACTCAGACCCCCACCAAGCTACTTTCCTAGCGCCATTTCCTATGCCAAGGTTGTGCTTAAGGATAGAAGACACAGGTCAACAGGGTCGATATAGACGGCAGGTAGCCTAGTGGTTAGAGGGTTTGACTTGTAACCAGAAGGTTGCCAGGTTGAATCTTTGAGCTGACAAGGTAAAAATATGTAGTTCTGCCCCTGAACAAGGTAGTTAACCCACTGTTCCTAGGCTGTCATTGAAAATAAGAATTTGTTCTTAACTGACTTGCCTAGTTAAATAAAGGTAAAAAAAAAAACAGAGACACATGATTTATGCCTTGGGACACTAACCGTGTAGACTAGACCTGAGTTCAAACATCTGACAATGTTTTCTACTCTCTCCCAATGTGTAGGATGGCCCTTTCAGCATGGATCATATTAGATTTCAGTTTCCCTTAACAGATCATCGGGAGAAGGGTATGTTTGCAAGGAATAACAATACGTCACGACAGAGGCATATTAGTTCCTACCACAGTGTATGGAGCTTTGACTTTTTCACAAACTCTCTTCCCTGAATAACTGAGCCCCCTGCATGGCCTGGCCTACCACAGTTTATTCCTTGTACAGATAATCACTGCTATAAATAAGAGAGGACAAATAGAATCAACTCTCTGTTTAAGGCAACCGTTCAGGACACAGCACCTCTTCCATACACAACCAGGAGAGATTGTTTATCTGACTTAATCTGGGTGTTATGATGGTGGGATTGTTTGTGTGTTGGGCCAGTGGGGACTGGTTGGACTGAGACAGAGCCTGCATCCAAAATGACACCCTATTCTCTATATAGGGCTCTGGTCAAAAGTAGTGCACTATGTAGGGAATAGGTTAGCATTTCGGGTGCAGATAGACAGAACCCAGACCAGCGTGTGGTATTTGTTATTTTCCACTGGTCCAGATGGCCATCACCTCATGTTGATCTTGAAACGCTGCGTCTGACAAGCCCGCCAAGCCTCTCCTCACACAGCGGCCGACGGGAGGCGAGAAGAACCAAGATGTTAAACACGCGCCCCCCGGCTCCTCCCCTCACTCCTCGCCTCCATGGCGACACAGGGATTATGTTTATGTGCTGGCTATGCCACGAACCGAGAACCAGGTTGAATTTGGAGGTTGAGCCAGAGGGAGAGAACGAGGGAGAGAGATTGAAAGGGAGGGAAGTTGGATTTGAGGTTGAGCCGGAGGGAGAGAAAAAAGGAGAGAAATAGAGAGAGAGACAGAAGGAGGGAGTTTGCAGAACAAACTAAACAAAAACCAATCAGCTCCGCCTCAGTCTGGGTTCTGTCAAATGATGTCTGCCGTCTGTGTGTGTGTGTTTGTGTGTGTGTGTGGGGGGGGGATTAAAGGTTAGGGTTAAGGGTTAGGGAAAATAGTATTTTGAATTGGAATACATTTTTACTCCCCAAAAAGTCCATAAAATTCAACAACAACAACATCTGTGTGTACAGTACGTGTGTGTGTTCTATGGGATGATTTCTGCATTCTGTCTGACGCATCTCTTCTAGCCAAAGCCAACCTTCTGTGTTTTTTACCTTTACCTCACCCACCTTCCATGATGGGATCATTTGTTGGAATACCACTCCACCATTGTGACCTGGAATTATTATAATGACTGTTGACTGCTACCCTGCTCTGAGCACACTCATTGTTTCCTCCTAATCTTATCTCTTCCTCTTTCTCTCTTCTTTTCCCTCTCCCTCTATCACTTTCTCTCTCTCTCTCTCTTCTTTCTCCTTCTATTGTCCTCTCTGAGAGTGTCCTCTGTGTAGTTGGATGTAACAGAACACCATTATTCTTTATGCACAGAGAGCAGCCAGAGAGCAGTCTCCATGCACCGCTGAGTGGTAAATTGCACATGATTATGGCTGCTCAGTCTCTGTACTGACCCCATGTCTTTATCCTTAACCCTATATATAGCCAGACAGACATACTACAGAGCACCTCTTCACTTCTCCTCACTAACACTATTGCCAGACACACAACACACTGGGTGATTCTCAAATGGCACCCTAATTCCTACATAGTGCACTACTTTTGACCAGAGCCCTGGAAATATTAGTGGTATTATATAGCCTTATAAATCATGCCTCTATAGCCCTAGCATCAACAAACAAGCATTCACTTAGCATTGTGGCCATTTATACATAGCTTTTGTAGTAACAACCAAGCTTCCACTTTGCATCATGATTCAGGGCTCATAGTGGCCAGTTTATTAGGTATCCCACCCGGTTTTTGAAAATGGCTCGCTA
The DNA here is from genome assembly GCA_003317085.1 of Hucho hucho. Lineage (NCBI taxonomy): Eukaryota > Metazoa > Chordata > Actinopteri > Salmoniformes > Salmonidae > Hucho > Hucho hucho. The sequence goes on from QNTS01002900.1 coordinate 73,486, forward strand.
CTACAGACAGTGAGTCACATGGTCGTGGCTTGCTACATAAAGCAGGCAGACAGGCATCAAGGCATTCAGTTACTGTTCAAATGAACGTTGGGCAAAACAAGGGCAATGGGCAAAACAAGTGACCTAAGTGACTTTGAGTGTGGTATGAAAGTCGGTGCCAGGCGTGTCGTTTCCAGTGTCTCAGAAACGGCTGGCCTACTAGTCTCTTCACGAACGACATTGTCTAGGGTTTACCAAGAATGGTGCGACAAACAAAAAACATTGAGTCAGTGGCAGTCCTGAGGGTGAAAACAGCTTGTTGATGAGAGGTCGAAGGAGAAAGGCAAGAAACGTGCAAGCTAACAGGCGGCCACAAACAGGAAAACAACAGTGGTGTGCAGAACGGCATCTCGGAACGCGCAACTCGTTGAGCCTTGTCATGGATGGGCTATTGCAGCAGATGACCACATTGGGTTCCACTCCTATCAGCTAAAAACAAGAAGAAGCGACTGCCAGTGGGCACGTGATCACCAACACTGGACAATTGAGGAGTGGAAAAACATTGCTGATGGCAGAGTCAGGATTTGGCTTAGGCAGTCCATGGCCCCATCCTGCCTGATGTCAATGGTACAGGCTGGTGGCAGTGGTGTAATGTTGAGGGGAATGTTTTCCTGGCACACGGTAGGTCCCTTGATACCAATTGAGCAATGTTTCCATACTCCGAATAATTCAGGCTGTTCTGTAGGCAAAGGGGTCTTCAACCTGGTGCTAGATGGATGTACCTAATAAACTGGCCACTGAGTGTGTCTCCACATTTATTTATATATTTTTTTTATTTCTCCTTTATTTAACCAGGTAGGCTAGTTGATTTACAACTGCGACCTGGCCAAGATAAAGCAAAGTAGTGAGACACAAACAACAACACAGTTACACATGGAATAAACAAGCGTACAGTCAATAACACAATAGAAAAAAAGAAAGTCTATAACAGTTTGTGCAAATGGCGTGAGGAGGTAAGGCAATAAATAGGCGATAGTAGCGAGGTAATTATAATTTAGCAAATTAACACTGGAGTGATAGATGTGCAGATTATGATGTGCAAGTAGAAGTAGTGGTGTGCAAAAGAGCAGAAAAGTAAATGAAAACAATATGGGGATGAGGTAGGTAGATTGGATGGGCTATTTACAGATGGGCTATGTACAGCAGCAGCGATCGGTGAGCTTCTCAGATAGCTGATGTTTAAAGTTGGTGAGTGAGATATAAGTCTCCAGCTTCAGCGATTTTTGCAATTCATTCCAGTCATTGGCAGCAGAGAACTGGAAGGAAAGGCGGCCAAACGAGGTGTTGGCTTTGGGGGTGACCAGTGAGATATACCTGCTGGAGCGTGTGCTACGGGTGGGTGTTGGTATCGGGACCAGGTAAGATAAGGCGGAGCTTTACCTAGCATAGACTTATTGATGACCTGGAGCCAGTGGGTCTGGCAACGAATATGTAGCGAGGGCCAGCCGACTAGAGCATACATGTCGCAGTGGTGGGTGGTATATGGGGCTTTGGTGACAAAACGGATGGCACTGTGATAGACTGCATCCAGTTTGCTGAGTAGAGTTTTGGAGGTAATTTTGTAAATGACATCGCCAAAGTCGAGGATCGGTAGGATAGTCAGTTTTACGAGGGTATGTTTGGCGGCGTGAGTGAAGGAGGCTTTAATTTTGGATTTGAGATGTTTAATTCTGGAAGGAGAGTTTACAGTCTAGCCAGACACCTAGTTATTTGTAGTTGTCCACATATTATAAGTCAGAACCGTCCAGAGTAGTGATGCTAGTCGGGCGGGCGGGTGCGGGCAGCGAACGGTTGAAAAGCATGCATTTAGTTTTACTAGTGTTTAAGAGCAGTTGGAGGCCACGGAAGGAGTGTTGTATGGCATTGAAGCTCGTTTGGAGGTTTGTTAACACAGTGTCCAAAGAAGGGCCAGATGTATACAGAATGGTGTCGTCTGCAAGAACTACACAGATCTGAAAACTGTCAAACTTTGAAATTAACAATGAAACAAAACGTATACCTAAAGAGTGTGTTCAATATTACATCCAACAACAACAAAGCGAAAGCCGCTAGTACACACACCACATGACCTACCTGCACAGCAGTAACGGTTTGCCTGGAGGTGGAGATTTCTCGTTCTCATGTAGAGCACACATAGCAGGCAGAGCAGGCAGAGCTTAGCTTTAAAGACAGAGATGCCTGGGGGACATTGGAGGGAACGGCTCGCCTGGAGGCAACACTGCCAAACAGCAAGGCTCAGAGTTAAGAGGGAAATAAACACAACAGGAGGTATGGTAGTCTACAGACCCACTCTGACATTTCAACAAACCAAGAGAGTGGTCTTAGAACTAACTGCTGCACTGCATATCATTACAGCAGGGGACAATGGAAAATAGCCTGGTACCAGGATATTTAGGATGAGTCCCAAGTGGCACACTATTCTCTACATAGTGCACTACTTTTGAGCCCTGCACTCTTAGAAAAAAGGGTTCCAAAAGGGTTCCAGGTAAAACCACCATTTGGTTCCATGTAGAACCCTCTGTGGAAATGGTGCTACATGGAACCCAAAAGGGTTCTACCTGGAACCAAAATTGGTTCTTCAAAGGCTTCTCCTATGGGGACAGCCAAATAACCCTTTTTGGTTCTAGATAGCACGTTCTTTTCTACGAGTGTAGGCCCTGGCCAAATGTAGTGCACGATAAAGCGAATAGGTTGCCATTTGGAATGCAAAACTAGCAACGTGTTGTGGGGAGAAACATGTTGTGGGGAGTGGGTGTATGTGTATGAGAGAGAGTGAGAGCAGGTTGTAAGGTGTGGGAGTAGGTGGGTGGGTGGGCGGACAAAATGATTATCCATCATGGTAAGTTTCTTTCTTTGCATGTTCCTGATCTGTCACTTCTATTTTACCAGTGTGTGTGTGTTTGTGTGATTGTTAGAGTGTATGCATATGTGTGAGTGCGTATGGGTGGGTTTGTGGTTGGGTGTAGAAGGGCATCTTGGAGAGGGGAGAGGAGATCAACCACAAGATGTCTTAAAAGCCTCAAGCTTCTGTCGATCGTATCTCAAACCTCATCACTTATGAATCATTGGTACTTCGTTTTATTTTTAGCTTGATTCTTTTTCAGAATCACATTATTATTTAAATTATTACAAGATGCAGTACGCAGAAATCGCTCCGACATTTCCTGGTTGCTACAATTCTAATAGTTTCCTTAATTTCAGTTACATTGGTACGGCTGGTTTCTGGGTAAAGCGGGCATTGTGTCAGGAAGCAGTGCTGCTTGCCTGGGTTGTGTTTTGTTGACTATCGACCTTTGCCTCTCCCGAGTCCGTACGGGAGTTGCAGCGATGGGACAAGACCGTAACTACCAATTGGATACGATAAAATTGGGTAAAAATAATAATAAAAAAAAAAGCAATTATAGTGTAGAGAATCATTAAACCGCTATGAAATATATTTTCCGTAACGAAAAGCCTTGTATTTTCAGCTGTTTGAAGCTGATGTGCAAAACCGAAAGTAAAGATGCAAAAACAAAACTTAAGAACGGGAAGCATAGAAATGTCGCACATAAAACAGATCTAAAGCTTCTTAGATTTGTTTTTAATGAGAATGACATCTATAAGAAACTTTCCTTTGGGAATTTGGTCGGGTCGCCCAAGAAATTTGCTACGGCTGAACTACGCTCCCGATAAATGTTTGGAATTAAAAGGTATCTTAATAATATCAAGAATCTCTTGAAGTGTAATGCTTGTACATGCACACAGTGAGATATGTCGGAGGGTGAAGCCGATAGTGAAATAAAATAACAGTGACGGTTTACTTGAATTATTGGTATTATCTTCAGAGCTGGTCGATTTATTACTTATTCAATAGACTCAATTGCATATAGACATGCTCCGATACTTTGGCAACTATTAAGTAATTATGAAACCTCCCGCTTTGTGCTGGATGTATCAATAATCATAGATTATGCATGCATAATAATCTATGAGCAGAATTACTGTTTTACATACATTATCCACACAATTCCTAGTTTGAAAGAGACTGTTTTCTGGAAGCTGTGCAGCCTCATTTTCCTTACATTTACCCCAATGTGGGCAAGCATCCTAGCAATTCAAGTCTCAGCAAATGAGTTTCAGACACTCGCCATTTGAGTGACAGTTAGCAAGGCACAGAAGAGAGAGAGCATTGACGTGGTGCACATATCTGCACATTTGTGACATACAATTTTTGGCAACCACTTTTGGCTCTTGGTTGCTACTTTCTGAATTACTGCAGACCTAACAGTAACACTTCAGCGTGGCGGTGACATCCCGACAATGGCATGATTGCAACACCCACACTGCTCAAATCATAGGCAAATGCAGCTTCTTTAGCCTAATAATGATGTTGCCTCAGAAGGAATGGTAGGCTATAGACTGTTATTAGTACTTGGTAGTTGGATGCTCTTCAGTAGCTAACTGGAAATACGTTTAAATGTACGATCAGGGTTCTCACTAGGATCTTCTGACAAGGTAGTGCTGATGTAGGTCTAAGATTGGGTAGGGGGGAGGTCCCGACGGGATCAGTCAACTCCCCACTGAGGAAGTTGGAGCATTTAGCATTTTTGAAAAACCTGTCACTGGCTAAAAAGTATTCAAAAGTACAGGGGAATATATTTTACACTGAACACAAATATAAATTAAATGTGTAAAGTGTTGGTCCCATGTTTCATGAGCTGAAATAAAAGATCCAAGAAATGTTTCATACTCACAAAAAGCTTATTTCTCTCAAATGTTGTGCACAAATTTGTTTACATCCCTGTTAGTGAGCATTTCTCTTTTGCCAAGATAATCCAGCCACCTGACAGGTGTGGCATATCAAGAACTGATTAAACAACATGATCATTACACAGGTGCACCTTGTCCTGGTACAATAAAAGGCCACTACAATGTGCAGTTTTGTCACACAACACAATGCCACAGATGTCTCAAGTTTTGAGGGAGCGTGCAATTGGCATGCTCACTACAGCAAAGTCCTCCAGAGCTGTTGCCAGATAATCTTCACCCACGTATCGTCTGAGAACAGCCACCAAGACAGCTGATGAAATTGTGGGTTTGCACAACCGAAGAATTTCTGTCTCAGGGAAGCTCATCTGCATGCTTGTTGTCCTCACCAGGGTCTTGACCTGACTGCAGTTCGACATCGTAACCGATTTCAACAATTTCTCACCTTCGATGGCCACTGGCACGCTGGAGAAGTGTTCTCTTCACGGATGAATCCCGGTTTCAACTGTACCAGGCAGATGGCAGACAGTGTGTATGGTGTCGTGTGGGCGAGCCGTTTGCTGATGTCAGTGTTGTGAACAGAGTGCCCTATAGTGGCGGTGGGGTTATGGTATGGGCAGGCATAAGCTACGAACAACGAAAACAATTGCATTTTATCAATGGCAATTTGAATGCACAGAGATAACGTGATGAGATCCTGAGGCTCATCCGTCGACATCACCTCATGTTTTAGCATGATAATGCACAGACACATGCTGCAGGGATCTGTACACATTTCCTGGAAGCTGAAAATGTCCCAGTTCATCCATCCCTGCATTTCCTTCATTCTTCTCTGCAGATCCTCTCAAGCCCTGTCAGGTTGGATGGGAAGCATTGCTGCACAGTTATTTTCAGGTCTCTCCAGAGATGTTCGATCAGGTTCAAGTCCGGGCTCTGGCTGGGCCACTCAAGGACATTCAGAGACTTGTCCCAAAGCCACTCCTGTGATGTCTTGGCTGTGTGCTTAGGGTCATTGTCCTGTTGGAAGGTGAACCTTCACCCCAGTCTGAGGTTCTGAGCACACTGGAGCAGGTTTTCACCAAGGATCTCTCTGTACTTTGTTCATCTTCTTTTTATATTTTTTTGACCTTTATTTAACTAGGCAAGTCAGTTAAGAACAAATTCTTATTTACAATGATGGCCATTCTTGAACATGGGGTGAGACAGTGTTACTAACTTGTATATAAAACCAGTTTGTTAATTAGAATGATTTATTTCTGTTTTTAGAGGGAGAGAAACCATAAAACATAATGTCATCTCATTGGTCTCCTAGTCGAGGCCGGCATCTGTAGCAACACAGCTTCCACTGTTATGCAGTGCCTCAGACCATTGCACCACTCAGTCACTTTAAAATATGCCTGGTAGGGAATGGGCTACAGTACTACAGTAAGAGCAAAATAATCATAACAAAATAATAAAAACCTTAGTGTAATAACAGTTTTAGTAAGTAATACTGAAGTCGTGCACAATTATCAGTTTCTATTTAGGTTTATGTCGCCCATTCATTGTCAGTTAGAGACACAGTAGGACCCATAATCAGGGCTCTAACTCACCCTTGCGCTGGTGTAGAGCAATGAAGTGGTGATGCAGGGTACAGTGCTAAACCACAAACTACAGCATAATTGCACAACTTTTAGTGGAGCAACCACTGTAGAAGGAGGAAAATAGTACTACGACAACGGGGGGTGGGCCGGAGCGGAGAGCTAGAGAATAGGGTGCCATTTAAGATGTAGCCCTACAGCAGTTCAGTGGGGTCGCAAAACCAAAAAGGAACCAAAAATTAAGAGCATCGATTATTGTATGGGACAATATACAAACGTTTTTGAGAAAGATCATTTGAAATGTATTTATTGGTTTCTTTTAATGAATTTAAGGTTATTTGTTGATGTAAAAGTGTTCAGGTTTTAAGGTTGTGTCATAATCAGTGGCGGCGTGTATTCATGGCTGCCAAGAGAAGCCAGGCTTCCCCCAAAAAATGACGAAAGAAAAAAACATAAAATAATGTACCTTTCGTCTCCCTGTGTTTCAGAATTTTCCTTCAATTCGCAAGAGGCTGAATGTATCTCACCGGAGAAAGCATCAGAGCGAGCGAAACAGCAGCCCTCTGTCTCTGCATGTGTAGCCCCCTCTATCTGATGCTGTGTAGTCAAAAAGAGTAAGATATTGTTGTTGCCTGTAGCATTGAATGCATGGGAAATCAGCGAGCATTTGACCTCCCTTGATAAAAATGTATGAAATAGTAGCCAATCAGCCTTATTAAGCTAAACTGAGCAAGCCTAACAGTGAATGATCCTGGCACACCAAAGAAAGTGTCCAGGGAAGGCAATTTGGATTTGGCTTCACACTAATCACATCACATCAAATTTCAAACATCATTGACAGAAAATAATTGAATTGTTGCATCTCGTTGTGTTGTTGTCCTCCGGTGGGTAGCTAGCTAAAATGGTCCCTTCGTTGCCCACGAAAGGAAGTTAGGCTAGCGAGCAAGCATTTTGTTCATTTTCCCACACTCTACCCCCGCCAGGTGCAAATTGGGGGAGGGACACAAATTGGGGAAGGGACACAACAAACAAATAGCTTTGCATGTGTGGCTCCTTATCACAATCAATCAGTATGGAAAAAATTATCTCTGCTCAGAGGGCCTTAGATATAATTTGCAGCGAGAGAAGCTAGTGTGGAAGGAGCATCTTCCACTTTGGAAGATGAAGAATGTCTCTGTCAATTCGGAGTCTGACAGTGAGTTGGAAGAAGAGGATAAGATTGACCCTCAGCCAGCCGCAGGACCAGCCCATCAGCAGCCAGCCCCAAGACCAGCCCGTCAGTAACCAGCTTATCAACAGCCTGCAGGAGGATAAATATGTGGATGTCAAAATATTGTGAAATGGCATGGCTGCCAATGTGATAAGGATGCAACCAGGGCCGAAGCGGATGGCGATTACTCATGTGCAGAACATAAATTGTTATTTTGAACTGTTCATCCCAGACACCAGCCAGAAAATAATTCTGGACTGCACTAATTTGGAGGGAAGGCGTGTTTTTGGAGAGAGATGGAAGGAGATTGACCAAACTCATTTACATACTTTGGGGTTCTTATCCTTGCTGGTGTTTTCAGATCCAATGGGGAATCCACAGAATCCCCGTGGGATGCAGACAATGGCAGATAACTTTTCCGTGCAATAATGTCTCTGAAAAACATATTATTTCCAGGATTATCTGCTTTGATAACCGAGACACCAGACCAGCTCGGCGGCAGAGAGACAAGCTAACTGCAATCAGGTCAGTGTGGGACAAGTGGGTGGACCGCCTTACCCTGTTTCACAACCCTGGGCGCAACGTTACTGTTGATGAGCAGTTTATGCAATTTAGGGGCCGCTGCCCCTTCAGGAAGTACATACTGTCTAAACCCGCAAAATATGTAATCAAGATCTGGGCTGGCTGTGATGCTGCTTCATCATATGCGTGGAACTTGCAAGTGTATACAGGGAAGACAGATGGAGGAGCCCCTGTGAAGAACCAAAGGATGCGGGTTGTCCTGGACGTGACACAGGGACTCCATGGCTACAACATCACATGCAATAACTTTTTTACTTTGCACAGGCTGGAACAGGAGCTCCTCAAGAGGAAGCTGGTGACTGGCTGCAGCTGCAAAAGAAGAACCCTATGCTGGCCACTTGTGATATTGTTCAACATCTTGGACATCTCAGCGTAAAACATGTTTGTCATCTGGATGGCATTGAACCCAGTTTGGAACAGAGGGAAGCTCCAGAGGAGACGGCTCTTTCTTGAGGAGCTGGGCAAAGGATTGGAAAGACCTCAAATCCAGAGGAGGCAACAAATCCCAAGGACCCCAGCTTCTGCAGCCATCATGAGGAGAATTCAGGAGGAGGATGCTGGACCCACAGAACCAACAACTCCAATAGTAAGTGTGAGTGATGTTGCTGCATGTGTGTGTCTGACTCTCCTACCTTAGCCTGCTGTAACTATATGAGTGAGTGAGTGAGTGAGTGAGATGTTAGTAAAATGACTGAACTATGTGTTTTCATCATTCTATATTGCAGCCGGCTCCACACCTACCAGGCCATCTAGAGGTGTGAAAATGGTAACAAAGAAGCGGAGGAGGGGAAGCAGACCTTCAGACAAAGACAAAGTGGCAGAGGGACGTTGGCACACTGTGCTAGAAGAGGATGTGGAGCCAAATACACCAATATTTAGACCCAAAAGGCAGCCAGGACCTCAGCTGGACATGACTTATAAGTACAGTCCCCTTCAACTTTTCCAGCTGTTTTTCACCTCATCAGTTGTTGGTTCCCTGGTGTCTAACATGAATAAATATGGGGCTAAGAAGCAAGAAAGCAAGAAAGAGGCATGGAAGCCCATTTCCATGCAAACCTTTTCTGCTTCCTTTCACTAGTCATTTACATGGGGCTGGTGAAGCTGAAAACCCTGAAGGATTACTGGAAAACGTCACCACTATCAACTCTTCTTTCCCCATCACTGTCATGTCCACTGCATCACCTTCTGTCCCCTCTACCTCTATCCCTTCTGCTCCTGCCACCAGTGGTGATCACATACCCAAATTCCTATCTGCAGGCAAGAATGTGCCTCGTGGCAAAAAGGGCACAGCATGGAGGCGTCGTTGTGTTCTTTGTAAAAAGAAGTCCCCCAGACTGCTATGGACCATGGCATGAGCAGAACACTGGTGTAGAGGTCTGAGGGTCTTCTAAAAAGTGTAAATTGAAAGTATGTAAATAGTTACTCTTGTTATTTTTTTTATATTTTTTTTACATTTGTATAATTTTTGGGGGGGGTGTGTTAGAATAGCATTTTTGTATGTTGTATATAGTTATTTCATAAAAAATGTATCACTTTACAAATTCGGCCACTTGGGTACATTTGGGTAACTAGTGTGGGACACCTGGGTGACTTCATGCTAAATGTCATGTAGCTCACTCATTCCTCAAGTTATCACTCTGAAACTTTGCACCCACACTGTTGCCCTCCTATTTTCTCCCTATTTTCTCCAACCAAATTATTCCCAGCATCCTATCTGAATATTTGGCTTTTCTTGTTCATGCTAAAGATGATGCAAAACAACAAAAAACAAAAAACGTATGCTTTTTCTGTGTATTTTCTTCTACCAGATCTATTGTGTTATATTCTCCTACATTCAATTCACATTTCCACAAACTTCAAAGTGTTTCCTTTCAAATGGTACCAAGAATATACATATCCTTGCTTCAGGGCCTGAGCTACAGGCAGTTCGATTTGGGTATGTCATTCAGGCGGAAATTGAAAAGTAGGGGGCCTAGCCCTAAGAGGTTAATGTTCTGGTCTCATAAGGATTTTGGAGTCATTGAAAGGGTTGAAATTGATGTGTCATAAAGAAGTGTCTAAGTAGACTAGGTGAATTTTTCTCAGATTAATTTAGGAGTATCTTGTCATTTTGGTCATTTTTGTTGTATAAACAAATATTATTGTAATGCCCCTAGTGTCTCTGTCTCTGTCTGTCTTGATGAGAGTCTTAAGTTAATAAAATACTGAAATAGTATTTTTTAGAGTGTCCTCGCCAGCCAAGGTAGGGCAGCACTTTACAACATTCCAATGTTAAAGTCTTGTGAATCTCTCAGGCATACTTTTTATTTGCAAATGGGAACAATGGGGGAGGGCTAGAATCAAAATAGCTTTAAACATGCCTTGGCTTTAAAGTTGAATCTCGGGTATAATATCCTATAGGGTCAACTTAAAATATGGTATTCTGTTCTTTTAAAATAGCCAAAATGTTCCGTATCATAATGAGACTAAATGAAACGACATAGGCCAAACCCTTGTGTCTTTCCTCACTCGAAAGCCTGCTCACTGATTTTAATACCAAAGTTGATAATAGTAACTTGATTAAATTGGAATGATGTGAATAATGATGATGATGGTGAGAGCCCAGTATAGCCCTTTAATCATAGGCTATTGTTACTTTGTCTCTCTAAAATCACAATGTTTCAATTTCTAGTCATGTGACAGTCTTTTTCAATTGAAACGTCCAAATGTCAGCCTTATACCAGATTTTTTTTTACATGGAATGTTTTCATAATTGATCAAAATTCGGGAAGCTTTAGCCTACAGCTAATATTTTGCCCATATGAAGACATTTAATTTAGGCTATATAAATTTGCATGATTTAATGAAAAGCAGCAAACAGACACAACATTGTTTCACATTCTTTAATACAATACTCATAAATAGGCAATAGGCTATAGAGCTGGCTTCACAGTTTCCTTGCCCAATAGCCAGCCTACAAGGAAAATCAACATATCTCCACGACGTTGAGAGCATGAGGGGGTCTGTGTACTGTGTGGTACCTTCCACAAAAATGTTTGCTCTACAAAAATACAAGTAAGCACTTGTTATGTGTGTTTGGTGTTGTTGTCATACTGGAAGACCCACAAGCTTCAACAGAGACACCGTTTTTGAACACTGAGTTGAACATTGCGTTTCAAAACATCTTGATAATCAACTTATTTCATGGTGTCTTGCACACATTCAAGGCCCTGAGTACCAGTACCAGAGGTAGCAAAGCAACCGCACAGCATTACCTTCCCCATAGTTGATTGCAGGGAGTATGTTATTAGAGTGTCTAGTATGAGAAACAGACGCCTCACAAGTCCTCAACTGGCAGCTTCATTAAATAGTACCTGCAAAACACCAGTCTTAACGTCAACAGTGAAGAGGCGACTCCGGGATGCTGGCCTTCTAGTCAGAGTTGCAAAGAAAAAGCCATATCTCAGACTGGCCAATAAAAAGAAAAGATGAAGATGGGCAAAAGAACACAGACACTGGACAGAAACTCTGCCTAGAAAGCCAGCATCCTGGAGTCACCTCTTCACTGTTGACGTTGAGACTGGTGTTTTGCAGGTACTATTTAATGAAGCTGCCAGTTGAGGACTTGTGAGGCGTCTGTTTCTCAAACTAGACACTCTAATATATTTGTCCTCTTGCTCAGTTGTGCACCGGGGCCTCCCACCCCTCTTTCTATTCTGGTTCGGGACAGTTTGCGATGTTCTGTGAAGGGAGTAGTAAACAGCGTTGTACGAGATCTTCAGTTTCTTGGCAATTTCTCGCATGAAATAGCCTTCATTTCTCAGAACAAGAATAAACTGATGAGTTTCGGAAGAAAGTTATTTGTTTCTGGCCATTTTGCGCTTGTAATCGAACCCACAAATGCTGATGCTCCATATACTCAACTAGTCTAAAGAAGGCCAGTTTTATTGATTCTTTAATCAGAACAATAGTTTTCAGCTGTGCTAACGTAATTGCAAACAGGTTTTCTAATGATCAATTAGCCTTTTAAAATGACTTGGATTCGCTAACACAACGTGTCATTGGAACACAGGTGTGATGGTTGCTGATAATGGGCCTCTGTACGCCTATGTAGATATTCCATAAAAAATCTGCCATTTCCAGCTACAATAGCCATTAACAATGTCTGCACTGTATTTCTGATCAATTTGATGTAATTTAACTTCTTAGGGAGCGGCAGCAGAGGTGACAGTTTTGGAGAGTCTGGCGTGCCCAAAGTAAAATGTCTGCCACTTAGGACAGAGAATAGGATATGCACATAATTAGTACTATTGGATAGGAAACACTCTGAAGTTTCTACAAGTGTTAAAATGTATATGAATATAACAGAACTGATATAGCAGGCGAAAACCCGAAAAATTTCTGTCCGGATTTTTTTTTTAACCTTTGCTCTGTTTGATACTCTCCCTATTGACTTTAATGGTATCCAGCTCCTAGATTGCAGTACCTATGGCTTCCACTAGATGTCAACAGTCTTTATACAGAGTTTGGAAGCTCTAGCCCGGAGCAGAACGGATAGGAACAGAACAGGAAATAGTCAAGGGAGCTCAGATGTCAACAAGATTTCACGGGAGCGAGTGTGCGCCCAACTTTATTTTCCTTTCATAACGTTTAGGTTACCATCCGAGTGAAATATTAATGCTAATATTCATAAAAGGATAGCTAAGGATGCATTATAAATAGTCTTTGATATGTTTAGGAAAAGTTTATAGGTATATTTGAACGCGTTCTGTTCACGGTTCAATGGGCGATTCGACGGTGGATTTTCTGAACATAACGCGCCAACCAAACGGAGATTTATGGATATAATAAATGACTTTTTCTAACAAAAGAACCATTGGATGTCTTCGTTGGACACTTGGGAAGCCCTCAGCAGAAGTTTTCGAATGGTAAGGGATTTATTTTAGCTCTGATATGTGTTTTGTGAGACCCGTGCTGAATATGAATTTATGCTAATGTGGAAAATATGTGGGGTGCTATCCTCAAACAATCAAATGTTGTGCTTTCGCCGTGAAGCCTTTTTGAAATCTGACACCGCTGTGATATTGCCAAGAATCAGAGCTTTTGGTGACTATGCAACACTTGTATATTGATGAATGTTTAATAATTCAACTTTTGGATTTTGAATTTGGCGCCTTACATTTCACCGGGTAGTGTCGGGAGCGGTTAAACTTAGGGAGCAGCGGGGCGCTAGCGGGCCATGGGTCATAAATTCATATCCAGCGAGGGTCTCACAAAACCAATTTCACAGCGAAAATCTTGTTGACATCTGAGCTACCTCGACTATTTCCTGTTCCTATCCGTTCTGCTCACTGCTATCGCTTCCAGGCTTTGTATAAAGACTGCTGACATCTGGTGGAAGCCATCGGTACTGCAGTCTCAGTCCTAGGTAAAATACAAATGAATAGGCTCCCTGGAGAAGGTCATTTACAAAAAAAACTGCAAATCCGGATGGATTTTCCTTGGGTTTTCGCCTGCTATATCAGTTCTGTTATATTCACATACATTATTTTAACACTTGTAGAAACTTCAGAGTGTTTCCTATCCAATAGTACTAATTATGTGCATATCCTATTTTCTGGACCTGAGTGGCAGGCATTTTACTTTGGGCACGCCAGACTCTCCAAAACCGTCACCTATGCTGCCGCTCCCTAAGAAGTTAATAGACAAAATTGCTTGTCTTTCAAAAACAAGCACATTTCTAAGTGACTCCAAACTTTTGAACGGTAGTGTATGTTTAAACTTACTTTGCCGATTGTACGTGGTTTTGATCCTTCAGCTGCTCGAAATTTGAGACTAAATATCCACAGGAAAGTATTGTTTAGCTGACTTTTTAGAGCACCGGTACAAAAGTAAAAATGTAGATCTCCTGGCGCAAAACCATGTTAACTCCTGCAAGACTTCAAATAGCATGGTTTGCATGCCTTCAGTCATGATAAAAACACATCTTGATTGCCAGACACATAGGTTTGATTATACTTTCTGTGGATATTTTATCTGACATTTTTGTTCAGCTGAGGGACCAACACTATGGACAATCGGTAGAGTAAGTTTAAATAAAATTTTATTCAACGCTCGTGATGTTTAAGATTTTTGTATGTAAATGTGCATGGCGATGTCTACATAATTTGAAGACATCGCCACGTTTCGTGACTAGCTGTGAGGTTGCTTTGCTGCCTCTGGTTCCGGTTGGACTTGAACGTGCGCAAAGCATCATGAAATCAGCAGATTATCAGCTGTTTTGTAGCCCAATGTTCAACCGACTGTATAAAAACTGGGTCTTCATTGAAGGTTGTGGGTCTTCCAGCAGGACAACGACATGAATACATGAATACTACAGTACTACTACATACAGTTGAAGTCGGAAGTTTAAATACACCTTAGCCAAATACATTTAAAATCAGTTTTTCACAATTCCTGACATTTAATCCTAGTAAAAATTCCCTCTGTTAGGTCAGTTAGGATCACCACTTTATTTTAAGAATGTGAAATGTCCGAATAATAGTAGAGAGAATGATTTATTTCAGCTTTTTTTTATTTCATTACATTCCCAGTGGGTCAGAAGTTTACATACACTCAATTAGTATTTGGTAGCATTGATTTTAAATTGTTTAACCTGGGTCAAATGTTTCGGGGTGCCTTCCACAAGCTTTCCACAATAAGTTGGGTGAATTTTGGCCCATTCCTCCTGACAGAGCTGGTGTAACTGAGTCGGGTATGTAGGACTCCCTGCTTGCACACGCCTTTTCAGTTGCACACGCCCACAAATGTTCTATGGGATTGAGGTCAGAGCTTTGTGATGGCCACTCCAATACCTTGACTTTGTTGTCCTTTAGCCATTTTGCCACAACTTTGGAAGTATGCTTGGGGTCATTGTCCATCTGGAAGACCCATTTGCGACCAAGCTTTAACTTTCTGATTGATGTCTTGAGATGTTGCTTCAATATATCAACATAATTTTCCTGCCTAATGATGCCATCTATTTTGTGAAGTGCACCAGTCCCTCCTGCAGCAAAGCACCCCCACAACATGATGTTGCCACCCCCATGCTTCACGGTTGGGATAGTGTTCTTCGGCTTGCAAGCCTCCCCCTTTTTCCTCCAAACATAACGATGGTCATTATGGCCAAACAGGTCTATAGTTGTTTCATCAGACCAGAGGACATTTTTCCAAAAAGTACAATCTTTTTCCTCATGTGCAGTTGCAAACCATAGTCTGGCTTTTTTATGGCGGTTTTGGAGCAGTAGCTTCTTCCTTGCTGAGCGGCCTTTCAGGTTATGTCGAAATAGGACTCGTTTAACTGTGGATATAGATACTTTTGTACCTGTTTCCTCCAGCATCTTCACAAGGTCCTTTGCAGTTGTTCTGGGATTGATTTGCACTTTTCGCACCAAAGTATGTTCACATCTTGGAGACAGAACACGTCTCCTTCCTGAGCAGTATGACGGCTGCGTGGTCCCATGGTGTTTATACTTGCATGCTATTGTTTGTACATATGAACGTGAACCAGACTTGTGGAGGTCTACAATGTTTTTCTTTTGATTTTCCCATGATGTCAAGCAAAGAGGCACTGGGTTTGAAGGTAGGCCTTGAAGTACATCCACAGGTACACCTTCAATTGACTCAAATGATGTCAATTAGCCTGTCAGAAGCTTCTAAATCCATGACATCATTTCTGGAATATTCCAAGCTGTTTAAAGGCACAGTTAAGTGTATGTAAACGTCTGACCCATTGGAATTGTGATACATTATAAGTGAAATAATCTGTCTGTAAACAATTGTTGGACAAATTACTTGTGTCATGCACAAAGAATATGTCCTAACCAACTTGCCAAAACTATAGTTTGTTAACAAGAAATTTGTGGAGTTTTTAATGACTCCAACCTAAGTCTATGTAAACTTCCGACTTCAACTGTATGTTAGATAGGCTACCATGCACCCGGCTAACTGGCAATCAACTTGTTTGTTACTGTATACAGTATCTTGATTGCTAATTCCAGAAGTTAGATGCGATTGTATGCCCTGAACTATTATCTTCAGCACCTAACTATGTTAGCTTGCTAACAGGCTAGGAAGCTAGCTAGCAAGTTGATTCACTTGAATGACTGTGGTCATTTCTAGATAACTGCAGTGCAACATGACCAAAGCCATAACCAAATTTTTCTAAACATGAATCTGTGCATATTCAGTAACAATAGCTCCAAGTTGTGTATTTGACAAATTTGAATTGACAGAGTAGATAGACATAACCTTGCCTTAACATTATTTAAGTTCGTCCTTGGTGAGACAGTTTACAAAGTTGTTCCTTTTTTTTCAAGGTGTCTTAAAATTAAAAATCATACAGCTAAATTATCCTTGGTATGACCTTATTAAAACAATTCCATATAGCTTTACCAGTTGTGAAGTCGTAAATACCAGTTGGATTCATTCATGTGCTTTGAATTGGTTTAGAAACGCCAAATTTGCTAATGGCCAACAAGCTACGTCAACCATAAAGTAAAAGTACAGCTAATATGCTTGTAAACAAATGATAGAGTTAAGTAAACATATTAATAAATTGCTTTTTATGAATAATGTTTTGTTACAATTAACTATCGAAAATGCGACTTCATATTTGACTTATACAATCCCCTTCATAGGCTTAAAAGGAATTAACTGGTGGTATAAGGAATATGGCGGAACTCCCCCCAACCATGGTTGTAGCATTCCATTGCATTAAATCCATGAAGGGCACCAAGTCATTTTTCAGCCATTTTGATGTCACTCCAGCCCTTGCTTCCCATGGGAGAGCGTCCTCAACTAGCTGATGTTAGCAGCATCTGGAAGACAGGAGGGCAGTCTGCTGGAGGAGCTGCACACAGCAGTGACGTTAGTCAGCTGAACCAGTCCCTTTTCATAGTTTCCTAAGGATTAGAACACAAAATAGATTAGTTGAAAGGCACAATGTCAGGTCTGGAGCAAATAAGTTAATATAGAAAAGGCTTTTCTTCCCCCCAAAATGGTTGTACCCTTCAGACAACAATAATCTAAATTGATTCCAGCCCATATCATAGATAACCAGAAACTCTAAGGGGCTGATTATGTCCCCTGTGGGATATAATAACTCACTAATGTCAATTGACAATATTTACTACTGTATTGAAACAGAAACTTGCAACAAACAAAATGTTACTTACAAGAACTGAGAGGTAGAGGATGGAACTACAATAAGAATATAATTCAATTTTAACTCTACCTTTAACACTACCATGCCGTAGAGTAGAACTTAAATCGGAATATTGCTGTAGGCTTCAGCTACAGGGTTAGGCGTAGAGGTGGTTGAGTGAGCACACAGGGGCTTTGTCCCACTTCTTCACCCTATTCGTGAAGTGTGCACTTGCACACTCCTCGTCATGGATTTAAAAGCAAAGGATAGGTGTGTAAGCATTGGCAGGAGGGAGTTTCCAGCGTTGCTAAATCCATGCAAGTGTGCAAGTACAGAAGGGCACTTCTCGAATGCTTACCTCGTTTGTACATATGTTGAAGCATGCATCTATGCAAGCATCAATGGAAAGTATGCACAGAAATATGACACAACCAAGCAAAAAATGAAGCCACATTTCTTTAAATCAATGGCAGCAATATTTGAGTTGAAGTGAGAGAAAATACACACCGACTTCGGAATGAAATGTTGCCTATTAACGTCATATGTTGCTTGACTACAATATTTTATCTCGATACGTTAATAAATACATGCCATGTTAATAATGTTGGCATATTTACCTGCCTTCAATACTCACTTTAGTGTGCGTAGATAGCCATATTGTCTTACTATGATACCTGGCTAGCTACTACGGTTAGCTAGATAGCCACAAAGAATTGTTAGCTAGCTAGCTACCCACGAACAATTGGCATCTACCTTGCATAACAGCTGTAGTTCATTTTTGCCTATTTAACTAGCTGGCTAGAAATGTGAATCTTAATAAACTATAGCTAGCTGATAATTATGAAGTAAACATTTGCTTTGTGTATAACTGTTTTGTCTCTACTGTTGACATTGTCCTGGCTGGAAGAAGGTTTAGTGAATGAGGTGCAGCGTGAGGTAATACAGTAGGGGAGTGCGAGTGCTTCTCAAATGTAATGTTTTATGTGTTTTCCACACTCTCATTCTCACCTACAGTGCCTTGCAAAAGTATTCATTCCCCTAGGCGTTCTTACTATTTTGTTGCATTACAACCTGTAATTTGAATGGATTTTTATTTGGAGTTAATGTAATGGACATACACAAAATAGTCCAAATTGGTGAAGTGAAATTTTTAAAATGTTTCCAAACATTAGAGAAAAAAAAAAAGTGGTGCGTGCATATGTATCCACCCCCTTTGCTATGAAGCCCCTAAATAAGATCTGGTGCAACCAAACACCTTCAGAAGTCACATAATTAGTTTAAAAAAGTCAGCTTGTGTGCAATCTAAGTGTCACATGATCTCAGTATATATACACCTGTTCTGAAAGGCCCTAGAGTCTGCAACACCACTAAGCAAGGGGCACCGCCAAGCAAGCGGCACCATGAAGACCAAGGAGGTCTCCAAACAGGTCAGGGACAAAGTTGTGGAGAAGTACAGATCAGGATTGGGTTATAAAAAAAAGATCAGAAACTTTGAACATCCCACAGAGCACCATTAAATCCATTATTAAAAAATTTAAAGAATATGGAGCCATAATAAACCTGCCATGAGATGGCCACCCACCAAGACTCACAGACCAGACAAGGAGGGCATTAATCAGAGAGGCAACAAAGAGACCGAAGATAACCCTGAAGGAGATGCAAAGCTCCACAGCGGAGATTGGAATATCTATCCATAGGACCACTTTAAGCCGTACACTCTACAGAGCTGGGATTTACGGAAGAGTGTCGAGAAAAAATAAGCAAACACATTTGGTGTTCGCCAAAAGTCATGTGGGAGACTCCCCAAACAAATTGAAGAAGGTACACTGGTCAGATGAGATAAAAATGTAGCTTTTGGCCATCAAGGAAAATGCTATGTCTGGCACAAACCCAACACCTCTCATCACCCGAGAGCACCATCCCCATGGATGTTTTTCCATCGGCAGGGACTGGGAAACTGCTCAGAATTGAAGGAATGATGGATGGCGCGAAATACAGTGAAATTCTTGAGGGAAACCTGTTTCAGTCCTCCAGAGATTTGAGACTGGGCGGAGTTTCACCTTCCAGCAGGACAATGACCCTAAGCATACTGCTAAAGCAACATTCAAGTGGTTAAGGGGAAACATTTAAATGTCTTAGAATGGCCTAGTCGAAGCCCAGACCTCAATCCAATCGAGAATCGGTGGTATGGCTTAAAAATCCAAGTGGCTAGTTGTTCCAAGCTTATAGAGACATGCCCCAAGAGACTTTAGCTGTAATTGCTGCAAAAGGTGTTTCTGCAAAGTATTGACTTTGCGGGGGTGAATAGTTATGCATGCTCAGGTTCAGATTTTTTTGGCTTATTTCTTGTTTGTTCCACAATAAAAAACATTTTGCATCTTCAAAGTGGTAGGCATGTTGTGTAAATCAAATGATACGAACCCCCCCAAAATATATATTTTAATTCCAGTTTGTAAGGCAAAATGCCAAGTGGGGTGAATACTTTCACAAGCCACTGTTTCTACCCAAGTACTAGTAGGTCTACCAAATTTAGGATACCTACTTGAATCAGCTCAAATAGATGAACTCCATGAGGATGATCTCCTACATGTTCTCGCCACTCAGTGAAGATGCCCTCCACTGTTGTCCGCCACCACTCTCTTTCAGCCATATCTGGAACTCCGAAACAGATGGACAGGCAGACAGGACAGATGCATGGATGGACACACACAGCCAGTGTGAGATCCAGGCCACATGTTTTTTTTTACAAATGCATACTGTATTGAAAGGCTTTC
The DNA here is from genome assembly GCA_003317085.1 of Hucho hucho. Taxonomy (NCBI): domain Eukaryota; kingdom Metazoa; phylum Chordata; class Actinopteri; order Salmoniformes; family Salmonidae; genus Hucho; species Hucho hucho. The sequence continues at coordinate 93,580 of QNTS01002900.1, forward strand.
TGATAGTAGTGTCCTACCTCTCGAGAACCCAAGGCCAAACAGCACTGGAGACATGAAAAGGGCTTGTTCTATAATAGCCACATACCACTCGAGCAACTTCCAAGTAACTTGCTTTCTGGTTATGATAGAAATGATACATATAACCATGCTAGCTAATTGTTTCAATGCATCTTCTAAATGTGAAATTACAAGACACAAATAGACACTTACCTAAGGGTGTTTCCCGATGTCCTCCTTGTTGTAAAGGTAACGTTAGCTAGCTAGGCTAGTCAGTCCCAGTGGGCTAGCTAGCTAGCTAGTAGCCACTGAACCCTTTTTATCTGAAATGGAAAAATGTAATAAAAGCTATTTTATACACTAGCTGGCTAGTTAGCAGAAAACACTGTTGCCTGTTAGCATTGCCAGCTAGCTAGCCAATGGAGACGTATCATCTATGCCTCCTCTCTAAACCCCGGCTACACGGAATGTGTCTTGTCTACTCCCGCTCCTCCTCTCTGGCGCTCCTTGTAGCCAGTTTACTCATTATTACGCACACCTGTCACCATTTCCACGCGTACCTGCGCCTCATGAGACTCACCTGGACTCCATCACCTTCCTGATTACCTCCCCGATATCTGTCATTCCCTTTGGTTCTTTCCTCAGGCGTTACTGTTTCTGTTTGTATATTTTATGTCTGTATGCTACTCGTGTTTCTTGTTTTGGTCTATGTTTGTTCATTTATTAAATTCACTCCCAGTACTTGCTTCCCGATTATTAGCTTGTACGTTACAGAATGAATATGCCAAAACTTTTCAAGCGCAAAAAAGGCAGTGAAAGCAAAGGGCAGGCCACATTGCAAGAAATTGCAGGCAAAAAGGGAAGCGTTTCATCGCAATCACGTTATCATTGAAAATGTTTCTCAAAAATGTTGCCCTAATACAGTTGAATGCAGATTTGGTTATGCTGAGCTACGGGACCGTGAACTGATAGAAGCGGTGAGGGAGGAGCGCCCTTCTCAAATCGAACAGTAATTTGCGTGGCTCGGTCAACAAGAAAACAAATATCTCTTTTCCATAAAATATATGTTTGACTTTTCAAACAAATTTTCATTGGGAAGGCAGATAAAGCAATCACCATTGCATGTGAAAACACAGAATCCTACTCATTACTCTTTGTGCATCAGTACGTCACTTTCGTTTTGAGCCGACTTCGCCATGGGCTTTTAACGGGGCACCTGTCTCACAAGAACCTAGGAGGCAATAAACTTTAATCCGTTACAAAACACGTCTACCCGGGCATCCCGGGCCAGATTAATCAAATCCCCTCAATGGCAGATGCCTTCTGTCTAGCTCCTGATGGCTTAGCCAATGGGTCTTAGCTAGCTAGATTTATCTCCCCAGAGACCAAAGAAAAATCCTTATTGGATATTTCTTTCTCTTCAGCGCCAACCATTTCCTTTCCAACACAGAGATTCAATCAGAATATCATTGAAAAGCATAATATGATTAGAATATCATTGAAATAGGATTGTAAATATTAAATAGAAATTAAAAGGACATTTCTTTCTTAAAACTACAACAATTAATTCTGAATGGATAGTTTAGCACTTCTGCTGTTTTCTATAACCTGTATTGAACACAATATACACTGAGTACACAAAACATTAAAGACACCTGCTCTTTGCATGACAGACTGACCAGGTGAATGATCCCTTATTGATGCCACCAACTCAATCAGAGTAAATGAAGAGAAGACAGGCTAACGGAGTTTTAAGTCTTGAGAAAATTGGGGTGGGTGGAGTTCTCACTTATGGGTGGCACAAATTGGGATATGGCGGAGGGGAATGGGCAGGGTATATGCAAATTAAATGCTGTAGTATGTACTACAGTTTAAACAAATGTATTTGTGGACATTACTGTAGTATTTACTATAATATTCTAGCCCCTAGTCAAAAATCCTATAGGATTCCAATAACAAAATCCTGTTAGAATCCAAAAGAAAATACTATCAGATTTTGGAACCTATCCTATTGGATTGTATCCTGTAGGATCGCTCCTACAAGTGCAATAGGACTGTTTCCAAAATCTGAACAGGGGATTCAAATAGGATTTTGTTATTGGAATCATATAGGATTTTAAAGGTAAAACATTATTTAAAGGTGATCAGAGGGTCATGTTATTTGACAGGACAGGTGTAAGTACAGATTGGGAGACATATGTAGAGAGGGTTTAAGGGCACAGACAGTCAGTTGTCCAAGCCGGGACTCAAACCCCCATTGCCAAGGAGGCATATGTGGTCCGCAGTCAGGAGCTTAGACGGCTACACCAAACTCCAGCACACTGATATGATTTTTCTATTAGATTCTTGAATACAGTATAATATCCTTTTTATTCTGTTTTTACAGAAAAAGTCCTATAGGAGTCCAATAGGACTGGTTCTTGTATTGGAATCGTATAGAATGCAATACGATAAAACCATATAGCATAGGATTCCCAATAGGACTGGTTCCCAAATGCTAGGATTTTTCTAATGGATTCTAATTAGATCATTGTATTGGAATCCTATAGGGTCCTATAGAATTTAATAGTTTTCCCCCCCTATAGAAGTTCTATACATTTTTCGATGGGAATTGTACAGATATTTACATTACATTCTAAAGGATTTATCCTCAAAACGTGGCTATATACACTGTAGTTAACTTGTTTGCTTAACATATGGATCACCCAAATTCCAAAGAATATGTACATATAAGTATATAGATGAGCGATGGCCGAGGGGCATAGGCAAGGTGCAGTAGATGGTATAAAATACAGTAAATACATGTGATATGTAAGATATGTAAACATTATTAAAGTGGCATTATTTAAAGTTGAATTGTTTAAAGTGACTAGTGATCCATTTAATAAAGTGTCCAGTGATTGGGTTTCAATGTAGGCAGCAGCCTCTGAGTTAGTGATTGCTGTTTAGCAGTCTGATGGCCTTGAGATAGAAGCTGTTTTTCAATCTCTCGGTCCCAGCTTTGATGCACACAAGCCTTTAGATGCTGTGAAACCTTGCGGAGACTGGGCCTGAGTGGTTAGGTTACTGTAAACTTGGTATCATTTGATTGGTCAATGGTGGTTGGTTTTGGGTTGATAAGGTTACACTTTCAGATGTTATAAATGGAATGGAGGTCTATTCTCTCTCTTATCCTGTATCCTGTCCATTGGAGGAAAGTTTATGATCAATTTTCATTTCCTAGGTTTCTAGTAGTTATCTCTTTGTTCATGCATTGTCTTGTAAGTTAACCTTAGGATCTATTATGTCTAGAATTATGCTTTGTTTAATGTCAGTATTGCCATGTAAATTTAAGCTTTATACCTTGTATGTGAATTCACTAATTTGACAAGGTTATTAAATAATACCTGCTTTTATATTAATCCCAAAACTATTCTCTTGCTTTGAATTCAGATGGAATTGAATTTCAAACATCTCAGCTAATTTCAGCCTCCCAAACCAGACAGTTGGAGAGTCTTTGTAAGTGAAGCTTCTATCTGGGAAGTTCACTCAATGAGTGAATCCAAAATGACACACTATTTCCTATATAGTGCACTACGTTTGACCAGGTCCCGTAACTTCCTGTTCAAACGTAGTGCACTATATAGGGAATAGGGTGCCATTTGGGATATAACCTCCATGTAGTCAATCTAACTTTGACAATAGTCAAAAGGGAGGAGACAAAAAGTGTTTTCACTGCTACCGAAAAAGTGTCAGATTAAATTTTTCAGCCAGGTGAAGATTGGCTTGTCTGCAGAGCAACGTGTGTGTATGCATTCTTGCGTGTGTGTGTCCTTGTGTGGCTGTGGAGGAAAACAAACAACAGACACAACTTCCTATGATGCGTTGCCAATTCAGACAGAGGAAGATTGAGGAACCCCAGCCTGTAGATAGTTCTCCTCTCCATAAATCATGTTGACAATTGACATCCCAAATGGCAACTTCTTCCCCACATGAAAAAATACTATATTATAGTATAACTACTATAGTATTCACTGTAGTATACTGTAGTATTTACAGTTAACTATAATATAATTACTGTAGTGAAATAAATGTAGTATATACTATAGTAAGTAATGTAGTTTTTGCGGCTTGTAGTATACTGTATTATTTACTGTAGTGTTTTTGGACTGCAGTGTACTGTAGTATTAACTGTAGTGTTTTTGCGGATTGTAGTATACTGTAGTATTTACTGTTGTATTTTTGCAGACTAGGATATTGTAGTATTTAAAGTAGTATTTTTATGCACATTACTGTAGTATTTAGTATAGTGTTTTTGTTTTATTATCTTTGATATAGAAGTGAAGGCTTTCTCCTTGAGGAATCCTAATGGAAAAGGAGAAAAAAGTAATAATAATCATAAACTTTAGGTAGGTAGGATTAGGGACTGAATGGCTAGTTCAGCGCTGCTGCTTTTGTTTTTGATAGCCTGTAGGGAACACAATATATGATCTACACTTGGCATGTAGATTTCTCACTTATGGGTGGCACAAATTGGCATAAGGGGAAGGGGAATGGGCAGGGTATATGGACATTAAATACTGTAGTATTTACTATAGTAAAAAAAAGTAATGTTTTAATGGACTTGTAGTGTTTTTGCGGACATTACTAGTATTTGCAAAAAAAAATGTGGATAATACTGTAGATTTTACTATAGTATTCTACAGTATACTACAACATTCTATAGTAAGTACTACACATGTTCGAGGGATACTACAGTGTGTAGTATAGTATTCTACAGAATTCTGTAGTATTCTATAGTAAACTGTAGTATTTGTTCATGTGGGTAGTGCACTACTTTTGACCAGGGCCCATAGGGCTCATCGGGCTATGGTTTAAAGTACTGTACTATGTAGGGAATATGGTGCTATTTGGTATGCAGACTGAATAGCGGGAGGTCTTCTATAAACATTGTCTGAAGGGGGCCAGATATGGGACCAATTATTTTCTGTGCTGTTAGCGGGACATAATACACTTCCTGATATGGGGCTATGGGTGTCCAGGAAGGGTAAAGGGACAGAATGCCTGATATGGTGTCTTGTGGTGTGTGTCACACCCTGATCTGTTTCACCTGTCTGGTGCTTGCCTCCACCCCCCAACGTCTCCCATTTGTCCCCATTATCTCCTGTGTATTTATACCTGCGTTTTCAGTTTGCATGTTTGTCTTGTCCCGTCAAGTCCTACCAGTGTGTTCCCTGTGCCCTAGTTTTTGTTTTTCTTAGACTTCAGAGTTCTGACCTTTCTGCTGATCCTGCCCGCTGTCCTGTACCTGCCTGACTCTGATTTGGATTACGACCATTTGCCTGCCTTGACTACCCTTTTGCCTGCCCCTTGTACTTTAATAAACTCTGAGAAATGTGTTTTGTGTGAACCGCGATGGTTTATGAATTTATGCTAATGGAAAAATATTTGAGGTGCTACCCTCAAACAATCAAATGTTGTGCTTTCGCCGTAAAGCCTTTTTGAAATCTGACAACACTGTGATATTGCCAAGAAGCAGAGTGTTGATGACAATGCAACACTTGTATATTGATGAATGTTTAATAATTCATCTTTTGGATTTAGCTAGCGCTAGCGCCCCACTGCTCCCTAAGTAGTTAAAGATAAGCTCGCAGCCCGGGAGCTGCCCATGGACCTCGACTCCCTCATAGCCTTGACCATCCTGATCGATGGGCGGCTACGAGAACGTAGGAGGGCGAGGGACCTGTTCCCTGTCGCGATCGCTCATTCTCAATTTCCACCTCGCCTCCGAGGAATCCCGGAAACCCTGAAGTCCACATTTCTGAGTGGATCCGATGTCACCCGAGTTCTCTCGGAAGTCACCGAGGGCTGTCGAAACGTCTCCTACGGAGCCCATGCAACTGTGCAGGGCTTGATTGTCTCTTGCGAGTGCTTAGGCAGACTAAACACCAAGACCTGTCTGTATTGTGGAGCTATGGCACATTTCTTATCTACCTGCCCATTAAAAGACCAGAGTCATCAAGTAGGTACGAGTACGCTGGTGAGCCGTACAAGGAGTTTCCCCATCTTCCATTTCTCGTACCCCTCTCCATGCTATCCTGTTGTGGGGTGACCAGTCCAAATCTCTCTGGGTGCTCATTAACTCTGGGGCTGACGAGAGCTTTATGGACGCTAACCTGGTGTCGGAACTGGGAATCTCCACACAACCCCTCTCCATTCTCATGGACGTCAGAGCGCTGGATGGTTGGTCTATTGGTAGAGTCACCCACACTATGTTTCCCGTTAACCTGGGCGTGTCAGGTAATCACAGTATCTATGCAGTTCCTGCCCTTTGAATCCCCTCATGCACCTGTGGTTTTGGGGTTTTCATGGCTCCAGAGGCACAATCCTCTGATCGTCTGGGCTACTGTTTCTATCATTGGTTGGAGCCTGTTCTGCCATGCGTGTTGTCTGAAGTCAGCACAGCCTGCCCTAGGACGTCTTCCTGCGGGCTTGGGAGAAGCCACAGATCTCTACGCCATTCCCATGGAGTACCAGGATCTCCAGGAGGTTTTCAATAAGGCCCGCGCTACATCTCTCCCTCCGCATCAACCCTACGACTGCGCTATCGACCTTCTCCCGGGTACTACACCGCCTCGGGTCCAGAGTCCAAGACCATGGAGAGGTACATTGAGGATTCTCTTGCTGCAGGGAGTATTCATCCATTCGCTTCCCCCGCCAGCGCAGGGTTCTTCTTTGTGGAGAAGAAGAACAAAACCCTACACCCATGTATCAACTAATGGGGCCTAAATTACATCACAGTTAAAAACCGTTACCCTCTACCACTCATCTCCTCAGCTTTCGAGCCTCTCCAGGGGGCGACGATCTTCTCTAAGTTGGATCTTTAGAACGCCTACCATCTGGTTCGGAAACGGGAAGGAGATGAATGGAAGACAACTTTTAACACGGCTAGCAGGCACTATGACTACCTTGCAATGCCATTTGTACTGATCAATGCTCCCGCAGTGTTCCGGGCCCTGGTCAATGATGTGCTCCGTGATATGTTGAACTGGTTCATGTTTGTCTACCTTGACGACATCTTCGTTTTTTTCCCGGTCAGCTCAAGAACACGTCCTCCATGTCCGACAGGTCCTTCAGCATCTCCTGGAGAACCAGCTTTTTGTTAAAGCAGAAAAATGTGAATTCCATTGCTTCACCGTCTCCTTCATAGGGTACGTCATTGCTGCTGGAAATATTCAGATGGACTCTGACAAGGTGAGAGCGGTGCTGGATTCCAGTTGACCGGGTGTTCTCAGAACTCAAGCATTGGTGTGGACTGATCACAAGAACCTGGAATATCTCTACACCGCCAAGCGATTCAGCTCCAGGCAAGCGTGATGGGCCCTTCTTTTCACCCGGTTTAACTTTACCTACCGCCCAGGGTCCAAGAATGTGGAGGGGTGGCTAACCAGAGGGGTGGCTAACCGGATGTTTGTCTTGGACTCTGCCCATTCCTCATTCCTGGAATGGGCTCAATCCTCCAGACTTGCCTGCCATCCAGGCTCCCGTCGGACTCTGGCCTTTGTACGACAACACTTTTGGTGGCCCACCATGGTTCCTGACGTCTCAGCGTTCGTCGCCGTCCGGCACTGTGTGCTCAGAATAAGACTCCACAGCAAGCTCCTGCTGGCCTCTTTCAACCACTCCCTGTTCCACACCACCCCGGTCTCATATCTCTGGACTTCGTCACTGGTCTCCCTCCATCAGATAGCAACACCACTATCCTTACGGTTGTGGATATGTTTTCCAAAGCCACCCATTTCATTTCCCTTCCAAAGTTACCCTCAGCCAAGGGGACGGCCCAGCTCATGGTGTAGTACATCTTCTGGATCCATGGACTTCCGGTGAACATGGTCTCCGATCGCGGTCCTCAAATCTCATCCCGGTTCTACACCCTCATTGGGTCATCGGCCAGCATGTCCTCCGGTTTTCACCCCCAGTCCAACGGTCAGTCGGAGTGAGCCAATCAGGACTTGGAGACAGCTCTTCGTTGCCTCGTCTCCGCCAACCCCACCACCTGGAGCCAGCAACTTGTGTGGGTGTAATACACCCGCAACACCCTTCCCCGCTTGGCCAGTGGTCTCTCGCCTTTTGAGTGTTCCATGAGATATCAGCCCCTCAGGTTAGCATACCCTCGGCCCAGATGTTCGTCCTCCATTGTCACCATACCTGGAAGAGAGCCCCGTCCTCTCTTCTTAAGACCACCTCCAGGTATCGGCGACAGTCAGACCGCCACCGGACCCCTGCTCCCTGCTATTGTCTCAGGCAGAGGGTATGGCTGTCCACTCAGGACCTGCCCCTCCGGGTGGTCTCGTAAACCTTCCCCCGTTTATTCGGCCCTTTCCACATCTCTAAAATCTTTAGCCCCTCTGCTGTTCGTCTTCTGTTGCCCCGAACCCTCCGTAAACATCCCATTTTTCATGTATCTGGAATTAAATCCCTGTCTCACAGCCCTTTGTCTCCTGGACCCAGCCCTCATCACTGAGTTCCGCTGCCGGCACCCGGTCAACCAGGTATGTGCCCAGGTAGGATGCCAGGTGGCGCCCCTAGAGGGGGAGTACTGTCACACTCTGATCTGTTTTACCTGTCGTGCTTCTCTCCACCCCCACCAGGTGTCTCCCAGTTTTTCTTAGTCTTCCCAGTTCTGATCTTTTTTCCTGTCCTGATCCTGTCTGCCGTTCTGTACCTGCCTGACTCTGACTTGGATTGCAGACCCTTTGCCTACATTGACTACCCTTTTGCCTGCCCCTTTTACTATAATAAACTCTGAGACTCGTACTATCCGCTTCCTGTGTCTGCATCTTGGTCTTAGCCTGAGTCCTGATAGAGTGTGTGTGTGTCTCTCTCTCTTTCCTTTTCTTTTTGTCTCTCTCTGTGTTTGTATGTCCGTGCCTGTCCGTTCTTGTGTATGTTTATGTGCTTGTGAGTGTGTGTGTCGTCATCAATAGGAGGCCTAGTCAGGCTGTTAAGAGAGCTGTGTTTATGCAGCCTCCACCAGATGTTGATTCCTCCATGAAACAAATGACAGAAATGACCCACACATCTGAGGAGACTAATTTGGAGTCAGGGCTCCCAGCGGGCACCACCAATTCTTTCTCTCTCTCTCTCCCCCTCTGTCCATCACTCTCTCTCCCACCTCCCCAACCCCATCTCTCTATCTCTATTAACACCTTTCCCCAACATAACTTTGTAAAATTAGTATTACACCATCTGGCCTCATATTATGAATTTGTACAAACTGTACTCTAATATAATAAACATCATAATTTAAAAGAGTACTTGTTGAATAGTGTAACGTGCTAAATTGTAATTTGAGGGGCAGGGAAGGAGGAATAAGTTAGACTAGCTGCTGCTGTATACTCCTTAGAGAAGTAATTGACTTATATCGCTCTAAACACTCAGGTATAAAAAGCCGTAGGTCCAGAATGCCAAATGTGTAAAGCTGTCAACATTATAGTGATAGATTAAACTACTAAGCAAATAAAACAAGATTCTTTAGCTCAGAATGATTTTGTGTAACATACTTGTATACAATTCTTACATTATTGTATGCTATTCTTGTATTTGGTAATACAACATACTATGGCGAGGTCAATTGTAATTTGTAATCCCTAATTATACTACATTTGCACACACTGTACATACATTTTTCTATTGTGTTATTGACTGTACATTTGTTTATCCCATGTGTAACTCTGTGTTGTTGTTTTTGTCGCACTGCTTTGCTTTATCTTGGCCAGGTCGCAGTTGTAAATGAGAACTTGTTCTCAACTGGCCTACCTGGTTAAATAAAGGTGAAATGAAAAATATTTAAAAAATGTATATTCTCTGTTAATTGCTCTGATGACTGCTAAGGTGATAATTGGTAATGTGCTAAATACTTTTCAGATCCCATCCCTACACCACTGTGAATAATAAACTTGATGACCACCGTTAGAATTTGTCTCTACAAGCAGTATATAGTTTGTTCTGCAAACAAGTCCATTTTACTTAATAACAGCTTCCCCTAACCACAGCTCCCCCTAACCCATCAAACGGTGTGGGGCTCCACCAGGGATTCAGACTTGGGTGAAGGGAGAGATGGGTCCCTAACTTACAAAAATAATTTGAGTCCTATTTATTATTTGTGTAACTCCACTAATGCATCCATTTCTTCATTTTATTCACCTTGCTCTGCAGTAAAGACTATGTTTTGTTATTTTTGTTCAAATATTTATTTTAACTAGACAAGTCAGTTAAGAACAAATTCTTATTTTCAGTGATGGCCTAGGAACAGTGGGTTAACTGCCTTGTTCAGGGGCAGAATGACAGATTTTCACCTTGTCAGCTCAGGGATTTGATCTTACAACCTTTCAGTTACTAGTTCAATGCTTTAACCACTAGGCTACCTGCCGGTGCTAACAACAATTGCTCACTCCATGGTCTATAGCAGGGTCAGGATAAAGTGTGTTTCAGCCTGGAGACATGTTCAGACATGACCCCATCCACTCCAACAGGATGACACTACACTATCAACTCAATGAACAAAGGTATGAGGACATGCCATGAGGTGTTTGCTTTTGCATTATTGATTGTATTGTTCATGATGTACAATAGTAGAGTAAAGCTGTGTTTTTCAACCTCTGGTTCATGGAGCAGGTGCTGAATAAAGTATGGTTTGTTTAAGCTGGAGAAACTTGTCCATACATAGCCCTACTCCCACAGGAGGACACTAAACCATCAAATCCATCGGAAAAGGTATCAGGCCAGGCCTGAACATGATAACCTGGATAGCAAACCTTGGTTATTGAATGTCGGGAGGCTCATTTTAGAGGGCACCTCTGTAGATACCACCTGTCTTATGTCTGATAATGCATTCTCATGGATAGATCTAGCTATGTACAGAGCCATGCTGGTTCCACCCTTCCTCCCCTCCTTCTATCCCTCCATCCCCCAGCCATTCCAACGCTGTGATTCCGTCAGATCTGTCAGATCCACTAGGCAGGTTATAGGATCTCAATGGGTGGGGTTGGAGGGGTAGGGAGGTTGTAGGTGTTGAAGGGGATCTTTTTCTCAGAGAGTGGGCTTAAGGGGGGGGCAGAGATAGATCAAAAGACCCAGCAGGGAGGGGAGCTAGAGGATAGGCCCAGGATATGTCCCAAATGGCACCCTATTCCCTACATAGTGCACCACTTTTGTCCAGAGCCCTATGAGTCCTGGACAAAAGTAGTACACTACACTATAGGGAATAGTGTGCAATTTGGAACTTAGTCGCATACGCTTCCTCCCCCTATCCCATCAAACGGTGTGGGGCTCCACCAGGGATTCAGAATGGGGTGAAGGGAGAGATGGGTTCTGACATGAAGCCTGCATTGCTGCTCTACTCCTCCCTCCTCGCCAAGATCCAACAGCTTTTTGTTTTCCACCGTGTCAGTCATTACAATCTCCCCTCTAACTATAAGTCTACTGTGGTATCGACTGGTATATTAAGAGGAGAATATGAAAGAATCCAGAAATAGAAAGAGAATATGAAAAAAATGGTTTTAAGGAGAAAGTTAGAAACTGTCTAGTAGAGTTTCTTCTACCCAAAACTGAACTTCATTCTACGTCTGTTCATACACAGAGGGTTACAATATATTATGGCTGGGTAGAGAGAAGTTTGGAAATATCTCTCTGATTTCCTTCATGACAGTACAACCTTTAAACTTCACCCACTGTTGTAGATTATGTGGTTGATAGCAGCAGTGTAGGTTGCGTGTGTGCCTGTGCATTTATTTAACTAGGCAAGACAGTTAAGAACAAATTGTATTTACAATGACGGCCTACACCAGCCAAACCCCAACCCGGACGACGGTGGGCCAATTGAGCACCACCCCATGGGACTCCCAATCACTGCTGGTTGTGATGCATCCTGGAATTGAACTAAGGTCTGTAGTGACACCTCTAGCACAGAGATGCAGTGCCTTAGACCGCTGTGCCACTCGGGAGCGCATACATGCATGTGTGTGTGGCCTGCATGTCTGTGTGCGCTCAAGTGTCTGTCTACAGCGAGCCATAACGGTACCCCATTGCTCTGCAACCGAGAGCTCATCCTTTTATCCCCTGCATGTGACTGTGGCAGGCTGCCAGAGGCCCCTATCATTTAACACAGTACACCTGTTGGGATGAAACTGATACTCACTGATAATGGATTGGAGTTCAAAGAGGAGGCTGCTCACAGGAAACTTTTCCAGAGGTCAAATTTCAGAAGCAATCTTGTGAATCTAAACACGCATACACTTAGGGGGCACAGACAGGGACATGCACACGTACGGGCGGGTACGTGCGTAGGCGCACACACACACACACTCCCGTGGAAGGCACGGCATGCAGCTCTAAAAGACGTTAGCGCTGGAAACAGTCCAAAGGCGAGAGAGAGAAAAAATGAGAGAGAGAGAGCGAGAGAAAGCCTTTAATGCTGTGAGGAAGGAGAGAGTACAGGGACCTAATGGATCTGTGTGACAGATTTATGACATCTCATCCCTCCATTTCTATAACAGAAAAAAGTTTACTTGAGGGCTCCGACTCCACAGAGAGAGAGTGATTCATTTTCCACAACCAACTACCATGAGGTGAGAGTAGTAGACGGTTTAATATTGGGTTATTTCTATGAGTGGGGAGGAGAGTAATAAAATGTAATCACTTTCAAACAGGACCAAGGGCAAGCCGTACTCCCTCATGCAGGCCTGATTATTACTTTGGCCTCGGCTGAAGGTCTATTGGCTGTTTATGTACGTGTGGGCCCAATAGACAGATAGTTAAATATACATTGGCTGAATGGTAAGGGACATAATCAGAAATTATGATTACACTTTCTAGTTTATAGTATAGGTGTATTGCATTAACAGGCCACTGTTGAAGAAGGATTGTCCAGTCAGCTAGAGAACTGAATGCTGTAGAGTACAGTCTTAGAAAAAAGTGTTAATTGGGGTTCTTTATATAACCCTTTTTTCTAAGAGTTTAATAAGTTGTTTAAGATAGACAGCACTCAAGACCTTGGGTTACTGTAAATAGTAGGCATATTTATTTTCTTTCACATAGCTTTAGCTGTGTTTGATGGAGCTTGCCTGCATGGTGCGCAATGGAAGCAATGGCATATTCCCAAAAGTGCCAACCACGCCCATCTGGCATTGCAGGAAGCCTCAATCAAACATTTAAAGTATTTGAAATAGAACAAATGCTATTTGAACCCAGGTGTGTTGTGCAGTATTTCAGTATGTCACCGTTGGATTGTATTACATTTGCATTCTGTGGTCACGCATGCACGAACGCGCACACACACGCGCACACAGATGCATATGATTAAAGCTGTCATTTCATGACATCTCCCCTGCGCACATTGAAAACTAATGAACTGTAGACTGAGGCATTCAACAATTAACATAAGCTTTGGTATGCCTCTAAGCACCCTCTCGCCCCAGACGCACACACTCACGAAGCCTTACGTCACAACCCTGTCCTGTCTGACCTGATGTGAGCTCTTAACAGAAAGACAGCCCACAGCTCCAGCACATCTCTCTCTAATCAACATCATTAGGAAATTGATTTCTGCATGTGGCCTCACATGTTTGACATATCCTCCTCAAGAGCCTTCTCTCAGTGAATGTCGGAATGAGATAGAAGAAAAAAGCTTGGGTGAATCAATTTAAATTAATTTCAGTCTTCGTAGAAGTGTTGCTGTCTATTACTTTAAGCTACTGTTATTTTTAACAGATTCATTGCCTAAGAGCTAGACAGGAAAAAAGAAAGAGAAAACATGATTGCTTTCATAATCCCAAGAGGGGATGAAATAATTCAGTGTCTCAGGTTAGAGAGTTGCAGATAGAAGTGAAGTAATGAAATAGCAAGCTAGATCTGCTGGTGCGTGATCTAGGCCCTTGGAATACTATTTGTGGGAGGTTGTGCATGCGTGTGTATGTGTGTCTGTGCGTTCCTGGTTGCACACACGGACACACACGCACGCACGCGCACGCACGCACGCACGCACGCACACACACACACACACACACACACACACACACACACACACACACACACACACACACACACACACACACACACACACACACACACTACTAGATGCAGTAGATTCAGCAGAAACCCAAGGTTCAGCAAAAAATCCTTAAAACCAATGGACCAAGGTTGTTGAATTCTGTTGTGTTACATGCTTTAATTATTGTCATTACAAACCATCTATCGTAAAAACATCTTCCAACAAGCACATATGCTGGCATTGCAGAATAACACCTTTTAAAAGAGAGATACAGAGAGGTGAGCTGACAAGTGAGGAGTCTGCATGCTATTGTTCTGACGCATGACACGTTGACATGTACTGTAGCTTTATTTATTAACATATCGCTTCCTATAGCTAAAGCCTTAGAGAAGGCATTAATAAGCTTGAGAGAAGCCTGGATAAGTCATAGTATCTCCATTAAGTAGCATCAAAGNTATTTGAACAGTGAGAGACAGAATAACAACAAAAAAATCCAGAAAAACGCATGTGAAAAATGTTATAAATTGATTTGCATTTTAATGAGGGAAATAAGTATTTGACCCCCTCTCAATCAGAAAGATTTCTGGCTCCCAGGTGTCTTTTATACAAGTAACGAGCTGAGATTAGGAGCACACTCTTAACTTCTTAGGGAGTGGCAGCATAGGTGACGGTTTTGGAGAGTCTGGCAAGCCCAAAGTAAAATGCCTGCCACTCAGCCCCAGAAAATAGGATATGCACATAATTAGTACTGTTGGATAGGAAACACTCTGGAGTTTCTAAGAGTGTTAAAATAATGTATGTGAGTATAACAGAACTGATATAGCAGGCGAAAACCCGAGGAAAATCCATTCGGATTTGCAGTTTTGTTTGAGGATAGCCCCTCTCATATTTTATTTATTAGCATAAATCCATAACCAAAGCGGGTCTCATAAAACGCATAAAATCGCTAATATAAAATCCCTTACCTTTCGAAGAACTTCTGCTGAGGGCTTCCCAAGTGTCCAACGAAGACATCCAATGGTTCTTTCGTTAGAAAAAGTCATTTATTATATCCATAAATCTCTGTTTGGTTGGCGCGTTATGTTCATAAAATACAGCATCCACTCGTCCATTGAACCGTGAAGAGAACACGTTGAACCTATACCTATACACTTGTCCAAGAACAATCAAACATCATTGATAATGTATCCTTAGGAACACTTTTATGTATATTTACTATAATATTTCAACCGGATTATAAACTGGACGATAGGAAAGGAAAAAACCACAGCACGCGCGAGCCCGTGAACGCGCCTCCTCTTCTGTTTACATCCTGTGACTAGTTCGAAATTCTTCTTCTATTACCATCCAGAGCAACCTAACATCACCAAACACTGTCTAGAGACTGTTGACATCCAGTGGAAGCAATAGGTACTGCAATCTTACTCCCATATATGGCTGTTTTCAATAGGGAGGGGTTCAAAATGAGGCAATGTGTCAAAAACACTTTTTCCAGGACAGAAAATCAGCTGCCTCAGCTGCCGGCTCCCTAAGAAGTTAAGGTCCTGGAGTGGCCTAGCCAGTCTCCAGACCTTAATCCCATAGAAAATCTGTGGAGGGTGCTGAAGGTTCGAGTTGCCGAACGTCAGCCTCGAAACCTTAATGACTTGGATAAGATCTGCAAAGAGGAGTGGGACAAAATCCCTCCTGAGATGTGTGCAATCCTGGTGGCCAATTGCAAGAAACGTCTGACCTCTGTGATTGCCAACAAGGGTTTTGACACCAAGTACTAAGTCATGTTTTGCAGAGGGGTCAAATACTTTTTTTCCCTCATTAAAATGCAATTCAATTTATAACATTTTTCACATGCTTTTTTCTGGCTTTTTTTGTTGTTATTCTGTCTCTCACCGTTCAAATAAACCTACCCTTAAAATTATAGACTGATCATTTCTTTGTCAGTGGGCAAACGTACAAAATCAGCTGGGGATCAAATACTTTTTTCCCTCACTGTACACATTTATACAAAATATACCCCAAAACATGCGTGCGCAGGTTTTCCAGCAAAAGTTGGCATTTATGAAAAACTGAACTTAATATTCTTAGCTCCACACAAACTTTAGACCATGCACACTTTTTCTAGTGGTTGAAGTAATGTATTGCAAGCAGGCAAGTAAGTATTTTGTGCAAATTGTGGATATGATGACACGCTTATTCATATAAAAATATATAACAAATAGGAAGATGTAATAACAAGATGTAGCCATTTGCCGTTAGTGAAAATAGCAAAAATCAATGTTTTATTTTTGGAATCTAAAAATATTTGACATAGAAATCTATTTCCTATTTATTTTATTTTAATAGCCATTGTAGAATAAATTCCTTACCTTTGATGGGTTTAAATTACCAAAGTAGCCATCCTACAATTTACCATTCACATCTCTCATTTCTTTGGGCCTAGTAGCCCAATCAAAATAGATAGGCTATGTATTTCAAGTTTTGCTGTATGCGATCCCATTGGCAGCGTGGTTTATAATACACGGTTGAATATAGCAGGTGAACAGACAGTTGATATTTTACATTGAAGTATTTATGCTACTACTGTAAATACAATAAATAATTGTAGCCTAGACAATGTTTCAGAATTCGTGGGCAGTCAAGCAAATGTATGTTGAGGGAGAAGTCAATGCAAAATATTATTGAATTCAAACGTTCTGCTGACAGGTCCTCAACAATTAGCCATTGTTTTTTCTTTCAGAAACGTGTCACAGTCCTGCCAAATACAGCAGAAGTTAATGCAAAATATTTAAAGGTTCTGCGAACATCTCCAAAAAGATTTAATCAAATTTACTATTGCCCTTTGTTTTAGAAACTGCCGTGGCTTAATTCCAATAGTTCCAAATGATACCATAAAAGGTGAATGGATGTCACGATCGTCGTTTGAATAAATGGACCAAGGCGCAGCGTGCATAGAGTTCCACATATTTAATAAAGGTGGAACATACAAAACAACAATAAAGAAAACAACTGATCGTACAAATACGTAGCGCTCAATGGCACTAACAAAAACAATATCCCACAACGCAGGTGGGAAAGGAACACACAAAGTATGATCCCTAATTAGAGGTAACGAATAACAGCTGCCTCTAATTGGGAACCATACACAACACCAACATAGGAATAAAACAACTAGAAAACCCCCCTTAGTCACATCCTGACCTAAAACACCATAGAGAACCCAGAGGGCTCTCTATGGCCAGGGCGTGACAATGGAGAGTATTTTCCAGACATAGTTATGATGCTTGTTCAAGTGCATATAGTTTTCCACAGTTTTACCATGTATTTCTTTTCAGAAACATTTAGCAATATTTAGTGTGAAATTTACATGACGGTTATGAAGGCCCCAATATTTCTACACAAAACGTTTTGCATTTCATGATCAGGATGTGATCAATATGTCAAGTGATAGAGAGTTTTTCAAATACTGCACTGTAACAAATTAATATATATTTACACCAAACACTTACAATTAGCTACTGTAATTCTATATTACAGTACAGTACTGTAAAGAGCAATGCATTATTGGAGTACAATGGCATTCAGTTACACTACTGTAAAATGTTACTATACAATTTTACTGTAACATTTTACAATGCAATTTTACAGTAAAGTACTGTACTACCTGTTTATCTGTATATTTACAGCAGCATAATGTGTATTATGGTGGATTGTTGGAAATTGTTGTGGGCAGAGAAAGACCTCCCTACTCATTAACATATTTTGAGGTGCGCCTTGTGAGATGCTATATTTGTTGCACCCGTTAGTGAGAATGCTGTACCCCACAGAACACAGTACTATACTGTTTTTTTGAAATATCATTCTTCTGTAAATCTACAGTAACTTACTGGCTACTATGTGACTAGTGATTTACAGTACCAGAGTACAGTACCATAGAATACTTTCTGTGAGCCAAAAATGTTTTGAACATTATTTTCTGCATGGTATTTTTCTTTCTGGCTCATTATCATGTTTTGAGACATACCTTGTAAGAGGCTGTATTTGTTGCATCTGTTAGTGAGAATGCTGTACCAATTGAGCTGTTATGTGGTAGTAATGCCCTAACAATGTGATGTGTATAGAGGACAGATCAGAGTGGTCACAAGTGTTAAAGGTCCCAAACAGGCATTCTGATTCACCTGTAAAATAGCCTTTGAATAACTGAAAAATCTCTGATAATATTTTTGAGGATAGAAAAAATGGCAAATTAACTCTCATGGCTGAATGCCAGGAAGTTTGAACAGACAGGCTAAGAGGGCGGGGAGCTTATATTCATGAGCTCGCCTTGACTGACAGCTCTTTGAAACGCCTATGTCAAGACACTTGGATGCAGTGTTCGAGTAAAATCATCTCAAGCTGAATTGGTCATACACATAGCAACTCAAACAACATTGAAATTGCAACAGTAACTATATTTCCATCCAACCATTTCATGCGAATGAACCTGACGCATAAAAAAAGTCATGACCGGGTAATGGAAACATGAAATGCTGGTACAAATGTATAAAATGTACAGACAATTTGTTTATTTGACATGGTGGGATCTTTTTTTTGTTGGTAAAATGAATCATGTGAGAAATGGCAGTGGGAATGCCTTTTAACGTGTAAATATTGATATGATAACCATCATATTGAAGTAAACTTGGAGTCTCACTATGATACAGTATGCTGTGAGGTCCTCCCACTACGATTTGGGAAAGTATGCAGTTAATTAGGCTATAGATGGAATGAGTTATGATGAACTTCACAGGGTGATGAATGTGCAAGGTAATAAGCTTTAATGTCACATCTGCTCCTGCTACGCCCTCTAGTGCTCATCCTTGGTCTCCTTGACCAGCCGCCACTCCCCCAGTGCTCCCTCTCTCTCTCTCTCTCTCTCTCTCTCTCTGTGTGTGATGTGCGGGTGTGGAGACAGGTGTGCTGGAGTCAGACCAGATCCCCACCAGCTGCAACCTGTTCCATATTCAAGACCTCTACAAATGCTCAGTCCTGCCACTTCCACACGGTCAGAACGTAATCTCTGCTCAGTCAGCCTATGTTTCTAGCCGTTTATTCCTGTTGTGCCTGTTTTCCCTTGCCTGATGCTGTTTTCCTCTCCCCTAAAGTTCTGCCCGCTCTGACTCTAGTCCCCGTCTCCAGTCCGACATCTCGTAAGTCCTGCTACTCTGTACTGGATTCCCCACTCTACTCTCCCTTGGATTCCCCTCCGGACCTGCTTACCCTGTCCCAACACCTCTCGCTCCAGCCTCAGCCTCTGCACCTGGTTTCCGGGCACCCCGCCCGAGCTTCCCCTGGCCTGCACGCAATCCCCCCCCCACTGTTTCAATAAATACCTTGGTTACCTCCTCCAGTCTCCTCGTCTGAGTCTGCTCTTGGGTTCACCTGTTCCGCTCCGCGTGACATTATACTAATTTCCAATAAATATTGAGGGTCTAATTCTGGTGACATGATTGATGCTGAATGCCATTTGACCAATACAAATAATATTGCTCATATGAATCTGTGCTCTGTTGGCTAGAGCGTATGTGTCAAGACCAGAATGGGCACATTTGCTACAGAATATAGCGCAACAGTTTTTGTGGCAAAACCTTCAGTTGAAAATGTGACGAAAACCCATCTAACTTCTTAGGGAGCGGCAGCAGAGGTGACGGTTTTGGAGAGTCTGGCGTGCCCAAAGTAAAATGCCTGCCACTCAGGCCCAGAAAATAGGATATGCACATAATTAGTACTATTGGATAGGAAACACTCTGAAGTGTCTAAAAGTGTTAAAATAATGTATGTGAGTATAACAGAACTGATATAGCAGGCGAAAACCCGAGGATTTTCTGTCCTGGAAAAAGTGTTTTTGACACATTGCCTCATTTTGAACCCCTCCCTATTGAAAACAGCCATATATGGGAGTAAGATTGCAGTACCTATTGCTTCCACTGGATGTCAACAGTCTCTAGACAGTGTTTGGTGATGTTAGGTTGCTCTGGATGGTAATAGAAGAAGAATTTCGAACTAGTCATCGGATGTAAACAGAAGAGGAAGCGCGTTCACGGGCTCGCGCGCGCTGTGGTTTTTTCCTTTCCTATCGTCCAGTTTATAATCCGGTTGAAATATTATAGTAAATCTACATAAAATTGTTCCTAAGGATACATTATCAATGATGTTTGATTGTTCTTGGACAAGTGTATAGGTATAATGTGAACGCGTTCTCTTCACGGTTCAATGGGCGAGTGGACGCTGTATTTTATGAACATAATGCGCCAACCACATGGAGATTTATGGATATAATAAATGACTTTTTCTAACGAAAGAACCATTGGATGTCTTCGTTGGACACTTGGGAAGCCCTCAGCAGAAGCTCTTCAAAAGGTAAAGGATTTGTTTTCGCTGTGAAATGTGTTTTGTGTGAACCGCGATGGTTTATGAATTTATGCTAATAGAAAAATATTGGAGGTGCTACCCTCAAACAATCAAATGTTGTGCTTTCGCCATAAAGCCTTTTTGAAATCTGACAACACTGTGATATTGCCAAGAAGCAGAGCTTTTGATGACTATGCAACACTTGTATATTGATGAATGTTTAATAATTCAACTTTTGGATTTTGAATTTGGCACCTTGCATTTCACCGGGTAGTGTCGGGAGTTAACTACTTAGGGAGTAGCGACGCGCTAGCGGGCCACTCCCGACACTACCCAGTGTGGGGTCATGGAGGGGAGAAGCTGCACATGCACAAGAACATTTTAGTTTAGTCTGCGTTCAATCAGTAGCACACCTAATATACATTTATCATTGTGTGTGTGTGTGTCTTTGTGGTTTTTGTGGTATGTAAATTATTTTATAACTGCCGGGTCAAAAATGACCCTAAGACAATCTTTGTACCTTAGTGGTGTACAGCTTTCATGGAAACATGAACAAAGGTGATATTTCACGTTTTCTAATGTTGGGGTCACTCTTGGAAAACTCATCAAATTTCAACTTGAAAATATATTATTTAGGGGGTTTTCTCTGCTGTTAAACATAGTGGCGGGTCATTTTTTACCCTTAAGACAACACAAGGGTTAATAACTACTTAGGGAGCAGTGGGGAGCACCGACACTACCCGGTGAAATGGAAGGCGCCAAATTCAAAATCCAAAAGTTGAATTATTAAACATTCATCAATATACAAGTGTTGCATAGTCATCAAAAGCTCTGCTACTTGGCAATATCACAGCGTTGTCAGATTTCAAAAAGGCTTTACGGCGAAAGCACAACATTTGATTGTTTGAGGGTAGCACCTCCAATATTTTTCCATTAGCATATACCCATTTCACAGCAAAAACAAATCCCTTACCTTTTGAAGAACTTCTGCTGAGGGCTTCCCAAGTGTCCAACGAAGACATCCAATGGTTCTTTTGTTAGAAAAAGTCATTTATTATATGTTCACAGAGGCGCGTGGTTTATATTGCTAAATAGCTACTCTACTGGTGCCAATATTTGACTGTAGGGTGTCAGCAAATATAATTAAAAGTTTACACAATTCATCTATGGCAAATATACTTGTATGTTTCTCCTTTCATCTAGCTAGGGTTGTTCAAAACGCAGTGGTCAAGTCAATACATCTGTCAGTGCTGTTGTGAATCGGGCCACAAGAGACATGCCAAATGGGAGATTTCTGAAAAAATGTACATCATTAGCTAGGTTTCCATCCAATTTGCAACAGATCTGCATAAAATAATAAGCACATTTTCCCACCAGAAATGTGCTTCCATCAAACTGACTTTTTGTGGATAAAAGGCTGTGCATGATGACATGCATTTAAAAATAACTTTTGCCGTTAAATTCCCATGTAACTAATGAAAAATACAAGTTAATTTATAAGGCAAGAAGTCAAAGAGAATAGAAACGTGCAATAACAGAAAAATTAGGAGGGAAATAGTTGTACAGTACAGTGCATCTATGATAAATAACCATCAAGAGAGGAAAGGAGGCAGTGGAGGAGAGGAGGGCGGAGGCAGTTGGGGGAGAGGACGGGGAAGACAGTGAAAGAGAGGGGTTTTCATGGAGAGGAAAGGAAAGGCGTTCTGGGTGGAGGAGGAGACACTGAGAAGTAAAAAGTGTTGAGTTTCTCTGCATGTTGACCATCATCATCTCTCCATCATCTCTTCATGTTGCTGACCAATGGCTTGATCCTCTCAGGAAGGCTAATAAAAAGAAGGCTAATAAAAACTGCACTACATCATGTCTGCAGAATTCTGACGTATTTTGATTGTGTGGAAATCAATAGCGCTGTAAATTCTTAATTGAATGAATGCAGGAGTCCTGTGCTTAGTGTTTTATGGGGTACCAGACATTTAGCTCCTTTGAAAGCGTGGCATGCTGAAAGATCTCTGTTTTCTTGTGTGTTTGTGTGTGTGTGCGTGTGTGTGTGTGTGTGTGTGCGTGCGTGCGTGCGTGCGTGCGTGCGTGCGTGCGCGTGTGTGACAGATTTCTTTTGGCATTGTTTTGGGCTAGTGGAAAAGCTCTCTGTTAAAATAAATTACTCAAAGGGTGGTAGTGTACACATGCTGTGTTCTACATTGTCAACAGCTGGTTTTTGGTACAATACAATATAATATAATATCACAGTGAACAGCAACTTCACCACGTTATTTGACATATTGATATGAGTCTTTCATCATCAGAATGCCCAGTGTAAAATCATGAATGTAGTAAAACACTACATTCATGATTCACACACTGTCAAAAATTTTCTGTAGTTCTTACAGTAAATTACTGGCAACACAATAGCCAGTAATTTACTGTATATTTATTGGACCTTTACTTAAACACAAAACCTGAATACAGCAACATACTGTATTTCTAGAATATACAGTGCATTACTGGAAGCACAATGGTTAGTAAACTGTTGCAGATTTACAATGCACGCAGCTAGTGCCAACAATGGGTAGTATTTCTGTTACATGTATTTGATATACATCATTCAATAGTTTCAATGCCTATTGTGCAATTTGTACTTCACTGGCCTGAAGTACAATTAATGTATTTTGTAACCATTAATAAGAATACATGTATTTTCTATTTCAAAAGTAAACCTGTAAGTAGCCCACTTAACTACAACCACATTATCGGTAACGGTAACATCATCTTTTTAATTGCTATGACTGTGGTGTGTTAAAGGTTATGAACAGGTAAAATTATGTTTTTCATAAAATTTGATATTTGGATGAAACCAGATCAAAGTATAATGACCACGATTTACATTGAAAAAGTGTCATAATAAAGTTACTGGTCCCCTCCCCCATGTCAAACACTTGGATTCAGGAGGCGGGATTATTAAGGGGATAGGGTGATATCACCCTAATGCTTATTTTAATACACCAATGGTAACATTATCTTCTCTTCCCTAATTTAAATAAGTACTGCCTTGTAACCAACATTGGAGAAGGTATGTTCACAGAGGCGCGTGGTTTATATTGCTATATAGCTACTCTACTGGTGCCAATATTTGACTGTAGGGTGTCAGCAAATATAATTAAAAGTTTACACAATTCATCTATGGCAAATATACTTGTATGTTTCTACTTTCATCTAGCTAGGGTTGTTCAAAACGCAGTGGTCAAGTCAACACATCCGTCAGTGCTGTTGTGAATCGGGCCATAAGAGACATGCCAAATGGGAGATTTCTGAAAAAATGTACATCATTAGCTAGGTTTCCAACCAATTTGCAACAGATCTGCATAAAATAATAGGCACATTTTCCCACCAGAAATGTGCTTCCATCAAACTGACTTTTTGTGGATAAAAGG
Source organism: Hucho hucho (assembly GCA_003317085.1). Taxonomy (NCBI): domain Eukaryota; kingdom Metazoa; phylum Chordata; class Actinopteri; order Salmoniformes; family Salmonidae; genus Hucho; species Hucho hucho. Next base: position 117,418 of record QNTS01002900.1, read on the forward strand.
CTGTGCATGATGACATGCATTTAAAAATAACTTTTGACGTTAAATTCCCATGTAACTAATGAAAAATACAAGTTAACCCTTGTGTTGTCTTAAGGGTAAAAAATGACCCGCCACTATGTTTAACATCAGAGAAAACCCCCTAAATAATATATTTTCAAGTTGAAATTTTATGAGTTTTCCAAGAGTGACCCCAACATTAGAAAACGTGAAACATCGCCTTTGTTCATGTTTCCATGAAAGCTGTACACCACTAAGGTACAAAGATTGTCTTAGGGTCATTTTTGACCCGGCAGTTATAAAATGATTTACATACCACAAAAACCACAAAGACACACACACACAATGATAAATGTATATTAGGTGTGCTACTGATTGAACTCAGACTAAACTAAAACGTTCTTGTGCATGTGCAGCTTCTCCCCTCCACGACCCCACACTGGGTAATGTCGAGAGTGGCCCGCTAGCGCGCCGCTACTCCCTAAGTAGTTAACTCCCGACACTACCCGGTGAAATCCAAAAGTTGAATTATTAAACATTCATCAATATACAAGTGTTGCATAGTCATCAAAAGCTCTGCTTCTGGGCAATATCACAGCATTGTCAGATTTCAAAAAGGCTTTATGGCGAAAGCACTACATTTGATTAGCATAAATTCATAAACCATCGCGGTTCACACAAAACCCATATCACAGCGAAAACAAATCCCTTACCTTTTGAAGAACTTCTGCTGAGGGCTTCCCAAGTGTCCAACGAAGACATCCAATGGTTCTTTTGTTAGAAAAAGTCATTTATTATATCCATAAATCTCCGTTTGGTTGGCGCATTATGTTCATAAAATACAGCGTCCACTCGCCCATTGAACCGTGAAGAGAACGGTTTCAACCTATACCTATACACTTGTCCAAGAACAATCAAACATCATTGATAATGTATCCTTAGGAACACTTTTATGTATATTTACTATAATATTTCAACCGGATTATAAACTGGACGATAGGAAAGGAAAAAACCACAGCGCGCGCGAGCCCGTGAACACGCTTCCTCTTCTGTTTACATCCGATGACCACTTCGAAATTCTTCTTCTATTACCATCCAGAGCAACTAAACATAATCAAACACTGTCTAGAGACTGTTGACATCCAGTGGAAGCAATAGGTACTGCAATCTTACTCCCATATATGTCTGTTTTCAATAGGGAGGGGTTCAAAATGAGGCAATGTGTCAAAAACACTTTTTCCAGGACAGAAATTCCTCGGGTTTTTGCCTGTTATATCAGTTCTGTTATACTCACAGACAATATTTTAACACTCCTAGAAACGTCAGAGTGTTTCCTATCCAATAGTACTAATTATGTGCATATCCTATTTTCTGGGCGTGAGTGGGAGGCATTTTACTTTGGACACGCCAGACTCTCCAAAACCGTCACCTCGGGAGCCGCTCCCTAAGAAGTTAAGTAATATATATAACTTTTCTCGCAGCTCTGGTATATAAAGATTTTTTGAGGCCTTGCTCACAATTCATTCTGTGGCAGCACAATGACCAAAAGATATACTGCATGTGAGGCTCTTGATCATATCTTTGATCATGACACTGGTGAGGAGGAAAGAGTCCTTGTTAAACTTTTACACAACATAGTCTGTGATAAATAGCACAATATGTTTCATCTGAGTATTTGTTATAGTCAAAATAATCCATACATTATGCTTTTTTTTACTCAAAAAACGAGCTCATTGAGCTCAGGTCAATGAGGCCTACAGGCCATAATTAGCGAATAGAAGTTGAAAACTTGTAATGTTCACAAAAAACTTAAGTTGATAAAAAGATTAACAACAACATTAGGTGATATTATATGTATTATTATGGATTTATTGTCAGCTATAATGGGGTGGTCATTTTGGACCGGGAACACAGAATTAATTAACATGAAACGAACACAACAGGAGGGTTAACCGTAGGTGGCTTTGAAGTGTGGGTCTGATTTACCTAAGAAAATTCAGAGATTAAAATTCAGTTTGTTGGGTATTCTAGGAGGGGAAACAGTCTTCAGTAGCTCAGAGTTCGTCTTTGCATTTGCATCAGATCAACCTGCTCTTGTTTGGCTGTTTTTCTACCCACTTTTGACCTCTGGCAAAACTGAATCATTCACAGCGTTCACGTTAAAACTCTCTCCATACCCACATAAAAAAATACTATAGTATGGTATGAATACTATTGAATTCCCTGCAGTGTTTTTGCGGACAGTAGTTAGTATTTACTTTAGTGTTGTGGACATGGCTGTAGTATTATGTCATATTTACAGTTTACTACAGTATACATAAGTACAAAAAAAACTGTAGTAAAATGTGTGTAGTGTTTTTGCGGACTGTAGGGTACTGTAGTATTTACTGTAGTGTTTTTGCGGATATTAATGTGCTATTTACTATAGTGTTTATTGTTTTATTATCATTGACATAGCAGTGGGGGCTTTCTCCTTGAGGAAAACTACTAGACAAAATACTCAAAGAGCAAAAACAATATATGGTCTACACTTGAAATGTACAGATAACTTCCAAAATAAAGGAAATACAAACAAGTGTCTTGGGGCATTGTGCCACCACGAGCCGCAAGAACAGCGTCAATGCACCTTGGCATAGATTCTACGCTCTTAATAAACCTCTTAGGGATAATTAGGGATCAGTGGGGTGATGGCGCCCCCCCTGCGACAACTTCCGCAAAAATGCAGTGCGCCAAATTCAAATAAAAAAAGTTGTAATATAAAACATTCATGAAAATACAAGTGTTGCACACTGTTCAAAAGCTTAGAATATTGGCAAAACTCACAGCGTTGTCAGATTTCAAAAAGGCTTTACGGCGAAAGCAGAACATTTGATTGTCTGAGGACAGCGCCCTGCATATTTTCAGCATTAGCATAATAACATAACCAGCACGGGTGTCACAAAACAAAAAAAATAAATTGCTTACCTTTGAAGATCTTCTTCTGATGGCAATCCGAAGGGTCCCAGCAACACAATAAATGTTCCTTTTGTTCGAAAAAGACCCTCTTTATATCCATAAAGCTCTGTTTGGTTGGCGCATTTTGTTCAGAAATCCACCGTCCACTCGTCCATTATAGAAGACATAGAAACGGTTAAAAACATACCAATAAACTTTGTCCAAACAACTCAACGTTTCTAATCGATCCATAAATCTCAGTTTGGTTGGCGCGTTATGAGACTGCGTTTTCCACCACCGTTAACAAAACACCAAATTATGGAATTTCACATGAAAGAATGGCATCGCATCCCTCCAAATAGAGCTCCAGACACTTGTACACCTCTTAAAAGGTTTCCAAAAGGGTCCTTCTGCTGTCCCCATAGGAAAACTCTCTGGGGTTCCAAGTAGAACTCTGAACACTGCCGCCGCTCCCTAATATAAAAAGGTGCTATCTAGAACCTAAAGGGGTTATTCGGCTGTCCTCATAGGAGAACCCTTTAGAGAACCCTTTTCACAGAGTGTTCTACCTGGAACCAAAGGGGGTTCTACTTGGAACCCCAGAGAGTTTTCCTATGGGGACAGCAGAAGGACCCTTTTGGAAACCTTTTAAGAGGTGTACAAGTGTCTGGAGCTTTATTTGGAGGGATGCGATGCCATTCTTTCATGTGAAATTCCATAATTTGGTGTTTTGTTAACGGTGGTGGAAAACGCAGTCTCAGACCCTTCTTTCAAAGCCACTGAGATCTTTTCTTCTAGCCATGGTAGCCAAAATAATGGGCAACAGGGCATTTTTATACATAACCCTAAGCATGAGGGATGTTAATTATTTAATTAACTCAGAAACCACACCTTTGAGGAAGCACCTGCTTTATATACTTTGAATCCCTCATTTACTCAAGTGTTCCCTTTTTTTTGGCAGTTGCATGCTGTGGTTTGAAGTACTTAAGTAAGAATACCTTGAAGTACTACTTTTTTTTGGGTATCTGTTCTTTACTTTTTGACAACTTAATTTTACTCCACTGCATTCCTAAATTAAATATGTACTTTTTAATCCATTACATTTTTCCTGACACCCAAAAGTGCTCATTACATTCCAAATGCTCTGGTAGGACAGCAATATGGTCCAATTCAAACAGCTGTCATACCTGCTGCCTTTGATCTGGCGGACTCACTAAACACAAATACTGCGTTTGTAAATTATTTCTGAGTGTTGGAGTGTGCCCATGTCTGTCCGTAAATTAAAAAAACTAGAAAATCATGCCATCTGATTTTCTCAATATAGAGAATTTGATGTATGCTATTTAATTTACTATTAAGATATTTTTTATTTATACTCAAGTGTGACAATTGAGTACATTTTCCACCACTGGTTTCCTGTAGGTTTCACACTTATCGGTGGCACAAATTGGCTATGGGGGAGCAGAAAGGGCAGGGTATATGCAAATTAAATACTGTAGTATATACTATAGTAATTACTGTAGTGTTTGCTGTAGTGTTTTGTGGTCTGTAGTATATTGTAGTATTTATTATAGTATTCTACATTATACTACACAAATTGTATAGTAAGTACTACACATGATCAATGGATAATACAGTGTTTAGTATAGTATTATACAGTATACTACAGTTTACTACATCATTCTATAGTAAGTACTGTACTGTAGTATTACATAGTAAACTGTACTATTTTTCATGTGTGTAGCTGGTGTTAATTGATGCTTAAAAACTGTTTCCTGAAAAAGACTGATAGGAGTGTCCTTTGACTCTGAGCTCCCGAGTGGCGCAGCGGTCTAAGGTGCTGCATCTCAGTGCTAGAGGCGTCACAACAGAACCTGGTTTGATTCCAGGCTGTATTCCAACCAGCCATGATTGGGAGTTCCATAGGGCGGCGCACAATTGGCCCAGCGTCATCTGGGTTAGGGTTTGGCTGGAGTAGGCCGTCATTGTAAATAATAATTTGTTCTTAACTGACTTTCCTAGTTAAATAAAGGTTTAAAAAATGTATAAAGAGAGGGATGGGGAGGGAGGGAGTGAGCAAGATTGAAAAATAAAAAGTGAGGAAGTGAGAGAGACTTAGAAAGAGATAGAAGGGTGGTGGTGTGGCCATGTAGCTGCTTAATTAATTCAGTCACATCACCCTATAATGAAACCTTTATCCAGGGGGGATGAGGGGGGGTTTAAGGGGGTTTGGCAGAGAAGAGAGCGGTCGTGTTTCAGAGAGGGTGAAAAATAAAAATCCCAGTGTCCACAGTTGGCTTTCCCTCATGTCAGCTGCCTTGGTTACAGAGTTAGCTGCCAGCAAGCCCCAGCACTGCAGCTCTCAGTCCCACTCTCCCTCTTCTTTTTCTCTGGCTACCTCTCTCTCTATTTTTCTCTCTCTCTCTTGTATCCCTCTATCCCCAACACCTCTATTCTCTCTCTGTCTGTCTCCCTCTATCCCCAACACATCCCTTCTATCCCTCACTCGCTCTGTCTTTCTCTATCCCTCTCTAACTCTCTGTCTCTCTCTCTTGGCTCCAACATACTATTATTTTCTCCAAGCAGACAGGATCTCATTAAAAAACCAACAGTATTCTATCTCAATCTCTCTCCCTCCCCACCTCCCTCCACAGCACCATTCTTTTAAAATCTCTCTTTTCTCTACCACTCTCATTACATGTGACACAATCAATCACAGTGACAACAACACTACCATTAACATCAATCCACACAGAGAATAAAGTATTCACAAATACAGTATACAGCTAATATTGTACATTGATACTACTGTGTGTCTGATAGAGCTTCCCACCTTAATTGGTAACACAGCTAATAAATAATAAAATCTAAATTGTACATGGTAGCTTTTTTTGTTTCATACAGTTCGAAACATGCTATTGTTGCATTTGATGTATGTCAGTGTTAGCATACAATTCTAAAATTGTTGAGTTTAAGGAACAGTTTTGTTATTTTCACTGGTCGAGCATCAATGGAAAAATATACAAATAAAGACAATTCCTACCTGGTGTTGCACACCACAGCACCTCCAGTACTGGATGAGTCTTCAGAACTTAACTTATTTTTCTCTGTCTCTGTCGTTCCATTCATTTACATTCTTCTTTTGTCTGTCTATCTGTCTGTCTTGAGTTATTTTTTCAAAACGTGGGCTTCCCGCTTATCGCACAGCTCTGGTGAAAGGTCTGGTGCACTCAGAAAAAGAAGAAGTGAGGGAAGGAATAGAGGAGGAGATGGATGGAAAGAATAAGACTGACACCTCGTGATCAGCTCAACTGCCGTCTCTCTCTCTCTCTCTCTCTCTCTTTCTCTTTCCTCTTAGAGCTGCACTGAACGTGAACGAACGACCAGGTCCAGAGTGTCTTTCTCCCTCACTCTACCTTCGTCCTGTGCTGTGCTGCTGCTACTGCTGCTCCAGCCAGCCTCTCTCTCTCTCTCTCTCTCTCTCTCTCTCTCTCTCTCTCTTTCTCTCCCTCTTCTCCCCCCTCTCTGTCTCTCTCTCTCTCACTCCCTCTCTCTCGCCACCAAAGTGCCTCTTTTGTATCATCCGATAAATTACGGCACTCCCCCGCCCACTCACCCTGCACAATAGGCCCTCGCTGCTTTCAAAGTGTGTNGGGAGAGAGAGAGAGGTGGGGGTATTAGTATCTCTCTCTCTCTCTCTCTCTCTCTCTCTCTCTCTCTCTCTCTCCCCTACTCCAGCCTCATGAATATTCTGATAAATGCACCTGAAATGCACTGTACTAACCCAATGGTGTCAAATATCACCCCATCCTTCTCATTTGCTTTTTAACTATTGCTGTCTGGAATGTTGCAACCCTACTTGCAGGCCTGATGTGACCTATAACGCATGAGTTTCAGGCCTCCTCTGTATTAGGGTAAGGCTAGGACTCAAAATAAGGCCTTAGGAGATGTGCAATGTACTGACATATGACAGAAAATGAACACATTCAACAACCATGTCTCTGTCACTAACAAATACAGTCATGGGTGGTAACTCTACATTTCACTCAAAAAGGCAAGGCACGTTGGGAAATTATATTGGAGGCATGGCTTAATGGGGGGGTGTAAAAATGGTTGATACAACACTGATACAACACCAATCTGGAACCCCTAGAGCAGGGGTCTCAAACTCATTCCACGGAGGTCCGAGTGTTTGCGGGTTTTTGTTTTATCCTTTCAAGTAAGCCTTTCCTGAAGTCAAATGGCAAAATCTCCCTCATGGGTGGAATTATATTCATTTTTTCATAATTTCATAATTAATAATCATTATTAAAAAAACTGTTGAAAATCCAGTGTTTCTTTATGAAATGGTTGTGTTATATTTCAGTCTTCTGTGATGTGTGTAACATGTAATATTGGGATGCAAACTCAAAACTGAATACATTTCAACTCTATATTTGACATGGTACAGGTGTCTTCTTTTTTATAAGCCCATAACCATGTGCATAACTACGTTTCCATCCAACCATTTCATGCAGATGAATTAACTGACACATGAAAAAGTCACAACCGGGTTGATGATGCTGGTACAATTTTTTAAATGCCGACAGACAATTAGTTTGTTCGACATAGTGGTATCTTTTTGTGTGGGTAAAAGTCATTATGGCGGTGGAAACCCCTTTATGCGCAAATATTGATGTAATAATATTTACATCAACATTTACCACTACAACTTAGGAAAGCATGCAGTTTATTAGGCTACAGAGGAAGGAAGTTATGATGAACTTCACAGGGTGGGGAATGTGCAAGGTGATGAGCTTGATGCTCCTTTCCAATAAATATCGAGGGTATTATTCTGGTGACATGATGATCGATGATTGGCTGCCGTTTGACAAATGTACTGAACAAAAATATGAATGCAACAAGCAACAATTTAACAGATTTTACTGAGGTACAGTTTGTTTAAAGAAATCTGTCAATTGAAATAAGTTCATTAGGCCCTAATCTATGGATTTCACATAAGTGGGAATACAGATATGCATCAGTTGGTCACAGATACCTTAAAAAAAAGATAGGGGCGTGGATAAAAAAAAACTGTCAGTATCTGGTGTGAACACAATTTGCCTCATGCAACTCGACATATCTCCTTCGCATACAGTTGGTCAGGCTGTTGATTGTGGCCTGTGGAATGTTGTCCCACTCCTCTTCAATGGCTGTGCATAGTTGCTGGATTTTGTTGGGAACTGGAACACACTGTCGTAGACATCGATCCAGAGCATCCCACACATGCTCAATGGGTGACATGTCTGATGACTATGCAGGCCATGGAAGAACTGGGACATTTTCAGCTTCCGGGAATTGTGTTCAAATCCTTGCAACATGGGGCCATGCATTATCATGCTGAATAATGAGGTGATGGCGGCAGATGAATGGCACAACAATGGGCCTCAGGATCTCGTCACCGTAACTCTGAGCATTCAAATTGCCAACGATAAAATGTAATTGTGCTGCATCATTGTGTCCATAGGTTCCGCCTGCCCATACCATAAGATTACAGCGGGACAGTCTGTTCACAACTTTGACATCAGCAAACCGCTAGCCCACATGACTCATGGTCTGTGGTTGTGAGGCCAGTTGGACTTACTGCCAAATTCTCTAAAATGATGTTGGATGATGCTTATGGTAGAAAATGTTATATTAAATTATCTGTCAACAGCTCTGATGGACATTCCTGCAGTCAGCATGCCAATTGCATGCTCCCTTGAGACATCTGTGGCAAAACTGCACATTTTGGAGTGGCCATTCATTGTCCCCAGCACAAAATGCACCTGTGTAATGATCATGTCGTTTAATCAGCTTATTGATATGCCACACCTGTCAGGTGGATGCATTATTTTGGCAAAGGAGAAATGCTCACTAACAGGGATGTAAACAAATTTTGTGCATACAATTTGAGAGAAATAAGCTTTTTGTTCATATGGAACATTTCTGGGAAGTTTTATTTCAGCTCATAAACATGGGACCAACACTTTGCATGTTGCATTTTACATTTTTGTTTAGTGTACAAATAATATCACTCTGATCCATAATAATCTCATAATGTAGGCAGCTTACCCGCACTGTATCTGAGAGCTCCTGGCAAGAGCGCACGAGCCAAGAGTGGGCACATTTGCAATATAACGCAACAGTTTTTGTGACAAAACAATCAGTAGAGTTGAAAAAGTGATGGAAATCCATTGAACTTGTATTTTTAATTCGGTACATGGGAATTTAACTTATCACGCATAGCCATTTATCCGCAAAAAGTGTGTTTGATGGAAGCACATCTCCGGTGGGAAAATGTGCTTATTGTTTTATGCAGATTTTAGAATATTTGCATGAAATTCTGTCGCAAATTGGATGGAAACCTAGCTTGTGAGGTGTATACTTTTATTTCAAAGTAGATTTGTTTAAGACCACCAAGAAACACTCTGTGTGACCCTGATTTAGCCCACTGCAGTAAAAGTTAAAGACCTAGACAACCAGGTGAGGGGAGTTCCTTAGTAATTAGTGACCTTAATTGATCAATCAGGTACAAGGTTGGAGCGAAAACCTGCAGGCCCTCCGTGGAATGAGTTTGACACATGCCCTACAGGGTCACTCTGTCTGTTTGAGTAATGACTACAAAATCCCTTTAACTGTACACAGATATATTAAGTGCAACAGGTTTCATCAAAAGTTTTGTGTAATGGTAGCACATTGAGGTTTACAGTGTTGGGGGGGCTGAACCCCAATTTTCACCCTTAAACAAATCAAAATACATTTTGTATTTGAGATTCTTCAAAGTAGCCACCCTTTGCCTTGATGACAGCTTTTCACACGCTTGTCATTTTCTCAAACAGCTTCACCTGGAATGCTTTTCCAACAGTTTGAAGGAGTTCCCACATATGATTAGCACTTGTTGGCTGCTTTTCCTTCACTCTGCAGTCCAACTCATCCCAAACCATCTCAATTGGGTTCAGGTCAGGTGATTGTGGAGGCCAGGTCATCTGATGCAGCACTAAATCACTCTCATTCTTGGTCAAATAGCCCTTACACAGCCTGGAGGTGTGTTGGGTAATTTTCCTGTTGAAAAACAAATGATAGTGGGACTAAGCGCAAACCAGATGGGATGGCGTATCGCTGCAGAATGCTGTGGTAGCCATGCTGGTTAAGTGTGCCTTGAATTCTAAATAAATCACAGACAGTGTCACCAGCAAAGCACCCCCACACCATCACACCTCCTCCTCCATGCTTCATGGTGGGAACCACACATGCAGAGATCATCCGTTTGCCTACTCTGCGTCTCACAAAGACAAATTTGGAATCATCAGACCAAAGGACAGATTTCCACCTGTCTAATGTCCATTGCTCGTGTTTCTTGGACCAAGAAAGTCTCTTCTTCTTATTGGTGTCCTTTTGTAGTGGTTTCTTTGCAGCAATTAGACCATGAAGGCCTGATTCACACAGATTCCTCTGAGCAGTTGATGTTGATGTGTCTGTTACTTGAACTCTGTGAAGCATTTATTTGGGCTGCAATTTCTGAGGCTGGTAACTCTAATGAACTTATCCTCTGCAGTAGAGGTAACTGTGGGTCTTCCTTTCCTGTGGCGGTCCCCATGAGAACAAGTTTCATCATAGCGCTTCATGGTTTTTGCGACTGCACACTTTCAAAGTTCTTGACATTTTCCTGATTGACTGACCTTCATGCCTTAACTTCTTAGGGAGTGGTGGGGCTCCCAGGTGAAATGCAAGGCACNATTGAAACGTGAAGAGAACTCGTTCAACTTATACCTATAAACTTGTCCAAGAACAATCAAACATAATTTTAAATGTATCCTTAGGAACACTTTTATGTATAAATAGTATAATATTTCAACCGGAATATAAACTGGGCAATAAGAAAGGAAAAAACCAAAGAACGCGCTAGCCGGGAGCGCGCATTTACTTGTATTGACATCTGTGTGGACACTTCCTTATTCGTCTTCTTCTCTGCTCTAAAAGCATCTAAAAAGAATCAGAACACTTTCTCGAGACTGTTGACATCCAGAGGAAGCAATAGGTACTGCATTCATATGCCCTTATATGGGCATTTTCATAAGGGAGGGGTTCTAAATGAGGCAATCTGTCAAAACCACTTTTTCCAGGACAGAAATTCCTCGGGTTTTTGCCTGCCATATCCGTTCTGTTATACTCACAGACAAAATGTTAACACTTTTAGAAAATTCAGAGTGTGTCCTATCCAATGGTACTAAATATATGCATATCCTATTTTCTGGGCCTGAATGGGAGGCATTTTACTTTGGGCACGCCAGGCTCTCCAAAACGGTCACCTTGTGCGCTGCTCCCAAAGAAGTTAAACCTACATAGCATACTACTTTTGTCCAAGACCCATAAGGAATAGGGTGCCATTTGGGACGCATCCTGGATCTGAATGTCGATTATCATCTTCTGTCCTCGAGAGTCTACACTGATTACATTAATAACAGGCATACCATCTGCAATATGGCAAACACTACACAGCATATTGGCAAAACACATTAATGTAGTAATAATATTGAGCAAACATTGACTGTGAGTATTTGTGTTAGTGTGCGAGCGTGCGTGCGTGTGTGCCTGGTTACGGTCAGAGATTATGCATGTGCCTGGGTCGGTAAAATAGTATTGTGATATGAACACAATAATAGAAGACAGCACTGAGAATAGAGTTTGCTTCTGCAGTGCCTCTACTCTACTACTAATAAGCTGAGTAACTTTTTCTTCATCTCACACAAGTCAACAAAGTCAGTTTTTTTAACATCCATTGTGAATGATAGTTCCTCAGTATTTGAAAAATATTTCCAACACTCCTAGCCTTCATAATCACCAAGCCTTGGTGTGAAAGAACAAAAAATCATGAGCCGATGATCCCATATTCAGTTGATACGTCTGTCCTTAGCTCATTGACACAGGAAACTCTGAGGGCCCGGAATAGAACAGTTGATACAATGTTGCAAGTTCACTAGCAACAACTTCCTGCCCGGACCCAGTGATGATTTGATACAATGCTGCACCTCATTAGCAATAGCTTCAGTCAAAACTGATACAAAGGAGTTGAGAGATGCATGTGATTGAAAGAACCGGCATTTTCATCAGGATATTTGCTACTGTTTTTATTTGTCAGCTTAAGGCCTACTGTATGTATTTTACATAGTTGATGATGGAAGTTATAGGCCTACTGCTGCATTAGTCTATAGGCTATCTCTGAGTTCTATGTTCTTATTTCTTTAGCCAACAATGGATCACAGTGTATCAATGTGTCCATATGGCAGAGGCTGATGCTGTCACCATAGATAAATTTTTATAATTTTACTTCAGATTTGTGTGATTAACCACGTGACTGATTTTGAGAAACAAAACTTTATTATTGAAATGAAACTGTTCCACGAAAATGCGAGTATAAAAATAATCACAATTGGCACGCAGATCAGTAGAAACAGTATGATAAATTATAAGCTTCCCCAAACTTGAATTTCCTGATCTGCCTATCGTCTTAACTATTACACCCATTGGAAAAAAAATGTAATACGCAAGCGCTTCCACACATAGGAGATCCCCAAAACGTACCCGCCTATTGAAATCCTGGGCCCTTACAACTGATTCGATCCGGTACCGAAACCTGCCTAAAACAACCATTTTAGTAATGGGAACAACAAAATCTAACTAAATGCTTGGATTAGTTTAGAAAAATGTATGTTATTTGTATTTGTGTAGCATAAGATTATTAATCAATCACACAATATAAAATACAGAGTCAACATTCTGGACACACCTACTCATTGAAATGTTTTTCTTTATTTTTACTATTTTCTACATTGTAGAATAATAGTGAATACATCAAAACTATGAAATAACACATATGTAATCATGTAGTAACCAAAAAGGTGTTAAACAAATCAAAATATATTTTATATTTGAGATTCTTGAAAGTAGCCACCCTTTGCCTTGATGACAGCTTTGCACACTCTTGGCATTCTCTCAACCAGCTTCATGAGGTATTCACCTGGAATGCATTTCAATTAACAGGTGTGCCTTATTAAAAGTTAGTTTGTGGAATTTCTTTCCTTCTTAATGTGTTTGAGCCAATCAGCTGTGTTGTGACAAGGTAAGGGTGGTATACAGAAGATAGCCCAAGTCCATATTAGATAGACCAAGTCCATATTATGGCAAGAACAGCTCAAATAAGCAAAAAGAAACGACAGTCCATCATTACTTTAAGACATGAAGGTCAGTCAATGCGGTACATTTCAAGAACTTCAAGTGCAGTGTCAAAAACAATCAAGTGCTATGATGAAACTGGCTCTCATGAGGACCGCCACAGGAAAGGAAGACCCAGAGTTACCTCTGCTGCAGAGGATAAGTTCATTAGAGTTACCAGCCTCAGAAATTGCAGCCCAAATAAATGCTTCACAGAGTTCAAGTAACAGACACATCTCAACGTCAACCGTTCAGAGGAGACTGCGTGAATCAGGCCTTCATGGTCAAACCACTACTGAAGGACACCAATAAGAAGAAGAGATGCCATGTCTTTATGAGACGCAGAGTAGGTGAACGGATGATGTGTGGTTTCTACTGTGAAGCATGGAGGAGGAGGTGTGATGGTGTGTGGTTGCTTTGCTGGTGACACTGTCAGTGATTTATTTAGAATTCAAGGCACACTTAACCAGCATGGGTATCACAGCATTCTGCAGCGATACGCCATCCCATCTGGTTTGCGCTTAGAGGGACTATCATTTGTTTTTCAACAGGACAATGACCCAACACACCTCCAGGCTATGTAAGGGTTTTTTGACCAAGAAGGCGAGTGACGGAGTGCTGCATCAGATGACCTGGCCTCCACAATCTCCCGACCTCAACCCAATTGAGATGGTTTGGGATGAGTTGGACCGCAGAGTGAAGGAAAAGAAGCCAAAGAATTCTCAGCATATGTGGGAACTCCTTCAAGAATGTTGGACAAGCATTCCAGGTGAAGCTGGTTGAGAGAATGCCAAGAGTGTGCAATGCTGTCATCAAGGCAAAGGGTGTGTTATTTCATATGTGTAATAACATATGTGTTATTTCATCATTTTGAAGTCTTCACTAAAATTCTACAATGTAGAAAATAGTAACAAAAAAAAAAAAAAAGCCCTTGAATGAGTATGTGTATCCAAACTTTTGAATGGTTCTGTACATGCAAAAACACAGATATTAAAATAAAATCCCAAAAATCTACCTGCAGTAGAGAATAGAGGGAAAAAGTTAATTTGTTATCATTTAGTTTATGAGTCAGTACAACTTAAACATTTTGAGTCATAATTCCTTCTCATTGACTTTGAGTTCGACTTACTAGAAGTATATGTATTTAACATGCCTTGGGGTTTACAATGTATCATGATTTATTTCTTTGATTCTGCTTCAGGGGCTAAAAAGTTTGTGCATGCTATAAATCACAGGGATGAGGCTGTATAAATAAGACCCTGCCTCCACCTCCACCTTTAGCTAGCCTGGCCTGTACCCTGCCCTGCAAGACAGCAAAGAGAACACAATTATCACTACCTTCTTCACAGCAGAGATAGGGGGAGAGAACGAGGGGGGAAGGTAGGGAGAGAGAGAGTGGGGGGGAGGGTAGATAGGCATACGGATGGACAGAGAGATAGAAAGCCAGACTTTGGAATACAGAGAGAGAGAGAGAGAGAGAGAGACTGGCTGGAACAGCAGCAGCAGCACAGACAGAGATAGAAAGACCGACATTGGAATGGAGAGAAATAGACAGTGTGGGACAGAGAAAGGAAGAGAGAGTAATGTTGTGATCTTACTGAATAGGTGTACAGTAGGCCATAGTTTTCAGACAGCATCTCATAGTGAGATCAAAACACAGCCATCTAAACTAATCTCGACTTGTTGTGTTAATCAGTTGCTTGGTCACCAAGGCACAAGTATACTTCTCCAAAACCAGCTCCATACTAACTCTCAGATGAGATACTTTCCGTCTGAAGGGTAATTTAAACCAGTTCTTTACCAAAACTCTGTGGAAACAAATGAGAGCCTTTCAGTCCGAGGTGTAATTGCACTTTAGCTTTTACTTGTTTTGCAACATGCCAAGTCTGAAAGATTTTTAGAAATATTTGTGCATTTATTAAAAATATAAAACTGAAATATAACATTTACACAAGTATTCAGACTCTTTACTCAGTACTTTGTTGAAGCACCTTTGGCAGCGATTACAACCTAGAGTCTTCTTGGCACACCAGTATTTGGGGAGTTTCTCACATTCTTCTTTGCAGCTCCTCTCAAGTTCTGCCAGGTTGGATGGGGAACATCGCTATTTTCAGGTCTCTCTAAAGATGTTAGATCGGGATCAAGTCCGGGCTCTGGCTGGCCCACTCAAAGACATTCAGACTTGTCCTGAAGCCACTCATGCATTGTCTTGGCTGTGTGCTTAGGATCTTTGTCCTGTTGGAAGGTGAACCTTCGCCCCAGTATGACATCCTGAGCACTCCGGAGCAGGCTTTGATCAAAGAGCTCTCTGTACTTGCTCACTTGCTCATCATCTTTCCCTCAATCCTGACTAGTCTCCCAGTCCCTGCCGCTGAAAAACATTGCCACAACATGATGATGCCTCCATGCTTCACCGTAGGGATGGTGCCAGGTTTCCTCCAGACGTGACGCTTGTCATTCAGGCCAAAGAGTTCAATCTTGGTTTCAATAGACCAGAGAATATTGTTTCTTAGGTGCCTTTTGGCAAACTACAATCCAACTGTCATGTACCTTTTGCTGAAGAGTTGCTTCAGTCTGGATACTCCACCATAAAGACCAGATTGGTGGAGTGCTGCAGAGATGGTTGTCCTTCTGGAAGGTTCTCCCATCTCTACAGAGGAACTCTGGAGCTCTGTCAGAGTGACCATTGGGTTCTTGGTCACCTTCCTGACCAAGGCCCTTCTCCCCCAATAGCTCAGTTTTGCCAGGCAAAACTAGGTGGTTCCAAACTTCTTCCATTTAAGAATGATTGAGGTCACTGTGTTCTTGGGGGCCTTCAATGCTGCAGAATTTTTTTGGCACCCTTCCCCATATCTGTGCCTCAACACAATCCTGTCTCAAAGTACAATTCATTCGACCTCATGGCTTGGTTTTTGCTCTGACATCCATTGTCAACTGTGAGACCTTATATAGACAGGTGTGTGCCTTTCCAAATTCTGTCCAATCAATTGAATTTAGCACAGGTGGACTCCAATCAAGTTGTAGAAACATCTCAAGGATGATCAATGGAAACAGGATGCACCTGAGCTCAATTTCGAGTCTCATAACAAAGGGTCTTAATACTTATGTAAATATGTTTTTTTGAACTAGCAGAAATGTCTAAAAACCTGTTTTCACTTTGTCATTATGGGTTATTGTGTGTAGATTGATAAGGAAAAAATAGTTAATACATTTTTTAATAAGGCTGTAATGTAACAAAATGTTGAAAAAGTCAAGGGGTTGTAATACTTTCCAAATGCACTGTATAAATGACTGAATCGCCCCAGCATGCTTCCCTTCATTTTCTCTCTCCCTCTTTGTTTTGCTCTCTGCTAATGGACCCAGCAGCTTTACTGGAAGTCATAGGGAGCTAGTCGGACACACCAGATGCACCCCTCACAATGCGGGTGATGGCCAAATAGCCAGCCAGAAGTTGACAGGCGTGCCAAGTCTCTGTGATGCATCAACCAACGGGAGATTTTATAGATAACGAGAAAAACAGAAAGACAAAACATAGAAGCAAACCATCTAAACTGATTACGATTGAATAAACTTTGACCAGTCTGGACCGATGGCCAATGTAATATGTGAGTGAGTGTGCTTGAATTATGATGATTGCTCTGAAATTGCATTATCAACAATCCATACTTTTTGTGACAGTTGTTTTTGTGACTGACTGGTTGGTCATTTGGCCATGACAGTTTGGCCTGAGCTCGTCTAGCAGACTGCATAACAAACTTTGCTATTTGTCCTCTGAAGGACTTATGCAGCGCCCAGCCGTCTCCCAGCTGTCTCAGCGATGATTCTGACTGTCCCAAATGCCACCCTATTCACTACTTTGACCAGAGCCCTAGGGAATAGGGTGTCATTTGTGACACAGCCTCTGACACTTTGTACCTAGACACTTGAGTGACTTGAGATACATCCACGACCTGTCAAAGATAGATTGTCATTTGTTGACAGACCTCAAATTCAGAAGAAGGCACTATGTGCCAAAATCATTAGTTCAACTACTAAATTATTAGGAGCAACTTAGAGTGTGTGACCACCTTTATTTTGTCATTTTGACAAGGGTTCACTGCCATCACTATGGTGATGGAATCCAAAATTCGGAGATTCTTGTTTTTTATATACTGTAGAGTGGAAAGTCACACCAAAATGTCAGCCAAAGCCATGCTTTACATTATGGAGTTCTATCTCAACATCTTATGAATATGCTGGCATTACATCTAGAATATTGGTAGTATCACAGTAAGGCCTGAGGAGAAAGAGGAACTCCTAGTATCCCTGATAGCAAAGAGATCAGTTGCTTTATTACTTATTTATGTGGTCAAACCAACAGAAAACACACAAATTATTCAAGTGACAAACGTACAAATGGAGTAGAGTGACGGACAACTTGTCCAATCATCACAGAGAATGTGTAGGCTGCATGGAGTATCGGGAGTGAGAGCAAAACAGAATTCGAGAGAAGAGTTTCTTGTCTTGACAATTACTGAAGGGCAAGTCTCTCAGCCATCTCTATCTGTAGGCTGGATGTCTGTCTTCTCACAGTGCAACACACTGTAGAGACTACTCTAGAGTTACTATGTACGATGCGCATACAGTCAATTTAGGTCCAAAAAGAAAACTGGTCTCTAAAGCAATGTCATCTAATAAGCCAAGGAAAAACATTTAATATCTACTAATGGAAGAATACTGCAAGGACTCAGTGATAAACGTTTGAAGTTTAAGTTGATCTATTGTTGAAATCGTTTGTCTCTTTTTTACGTTCAAAGATCAACACACAACAACAGAGTAGCACAACCACAATGACCATTCATTCACAAAACAATACCGTGTTGTCCAATACAGTAATAACAAAATAATAAACTGGGTTCCCAACATAAATAAAGTGTGAGTGCATTAAATTGTCTCAGTTCAGTTCCTACCTTAATGTACTAGTCAACTGTCCATCTATAGAGATGAGGCGACGGTGATGATTGCAGAAGCTAAGCTGTAGATGACAAGCCTCTGTAGATGTTAAAGTAGTTTGTAGAAGATGGCTGTATTGGTTTATTGGGATGCCCATGAGCTTTTGCCAAAGCAGCAGCTATTCTTCCTGGGGTCAACACTAAAACGTAAAACCCGACAAGTAGCAAAACATTGATACGCTGATGGACAAGAACAGTCACAAAAATGTCAAATAGAACACTATACAAACAATACAACTAAAGAATAATGTGTGTGTAGATTGTGAGTGTTAGAGTGTGATAGAGTGTTTCTGTGTTCTTGTGTGTGTGTCATTTCACAGTCCCTATTGTGCCATGAGATGTTGTTTTATACATTTTTTAGGTAATTCTGCTCTTTGCCTGAGTAATTGGAGATGGAAGGGAGTTTCATGCGATCAGGGCTCTGAATAATACTGTGCGTTGCCGTGACATAGACCCCTGGTGGCATGTATTGTAGAGTATACAGCAAATTCTCCAGTGTTAAAAATAAATAAATTCAGTGTGGACCCATATAAACACCGGAACAGTGTTAATTAAATTAACACACTGAGTGTAAAGCCTTATTCAAATATTTCCCAGAGTGTCTTGCCTTTTGAGTAAATTGTGGAGTTACCACCCATGACACATTTGTCACGTGAAAGGACGGAGGATTCAATAGCGAGTCACGTTTAACATTTATTGGAGCAATACAGGAGGTGGAGAACAGGTACAGATAATCCAGGGTGTCAGTAACTGGCTAGGGCTAGCTGCGCCGAGGCTGCGGGGAGAAACCAATCTTCCGTACTGTCAGTGAGTGAAGAGGAATTCCCCGACTGGCGATCTTGAACGTGCCCAGCGTAGAGACCTCCACTGGAGCGATAGCGAACGAAGAGTCCAGCGGAGAACAGAACCAACGGGGAACAGAGTACTCGGCCTGGAGAGAGACACACGCACAGGAAAACAAGACAACGAACTGACAAACACAAGACCAAGACAACGAGTATAAGTAGGCACGTAATGAGTGTCAGCTGGCGCTGACAACAAGCAGAGTGGCAATTAGCGGCCACACCCACACACACACGCACGCACACACACAGAGAGAGAGCCGGTGAATTCATGAACCGTGACAGTACCCCCCCTCCTAGGAGCGCCTCCTGGCGCTCCCAGAAGGGCCTACCTGTTGATTGTAATCATCAATAAGGGAGTGATCCAGAATGTCTCTAGCAGGGACCCAACTTCTCTCCTCCGGCCCGTAACCCTCCCAGTCCACCAAGTATTGAACCCCGCGTCCCCTCCGTCTCGAGTCCAGAATGCGACGGACCGAGTAAGTAGGCTCCCCATCAATGAGCCGCGGTGGAGGAGGAACCGGGGCAGGTGGGTTCAAGCGTGAATGAGCCACAGGCTTCAGTCGGGACACATGAAACACAGGATGAATCCTCCTGTAAGCCGGCGGGAGCTTGAGGCGGACTGCCGACGGACTCAGGACCCGAGTCACCCTGAACGGACCGATGAACCTAGGAGCCAGCTTGTTACTAACGGAACGGAGAGGAATGTTCCTGGTTGAAAGCCACACCCTTTGACCTACGACGTAGGTGGGGGCCCTCCGTCGGTGGCGGTCAGCCCTAACCTTAGTGCGCGCCCCTACCTTGAGGAGGGTCTCACGGGTTCTAGTCCAGGTGCGATGACACCTCTGGACAAAGGCGTGAGCAGAGGGGACCGCGACCTCGGAATCCAGGCTAGGAAACACAGGTGGCTGGTATCCCAGACTACCCTCGAACGGAGTCAAACCCGTGGCGGACACTGGTAGCGAGTTGTGAGCATACTCAATGAAGGGGAGTTGCTGACTCCAGGACGAGGGGCTCTGGGACACCATACACCGCAACACCCTCTCTACGTCCTGGTTGGCTCTCTCGGCTTGACCGTTACTCTGGGGATGAAACCCCGAGGATAAACTGACGGTCGCACCCAGCAATCTACAAAACTCCCGCCAGAACTTGGACACAAATTGGGGCCCCCTGTCGGAAACCACGTCCATAGGAAGGCCATGTATCCGAAAGACATGGTCCACGACTGCTACAGCTGTCTCCTTAGCAGAAGGCAACTTCGTCAAGGGGATGAAATGGGTTGCCTTCGAGAACCGGTCAACGACTGTCAAAATGACGGTCTTGCCCTGAGAAGGTGGGAGGCCCGTGATGAAATCCAAGGCTATATGGGACCAAGGCCTAGAAGGGACAGACAGCGGCTGGAGTAACCCCTCCGGGGGC
>QNTS01002900.1:144071-158805 GCA_003317085.1 Hucho hucho
AACAACCCTTCTCTGCTGCAATAGGATTGAGAGGAAAGCAGCGAATGGTATGGTTCATCCCCACTGTGATTACCCAAGATGGAGCTTGGAACGGAGGAGAGTTGGCTTGGCTTGAGGTAGGCCCCAGATAAGAGTGAGGGGTTTTGGGGGACGTGGGGAAGATGAGGTGGGGATTGTGGGGTTTGTGCTTCTCAATGTGGCAGTCACACCATCCCCAAGAGAGCCAGTCTGGAGGGAGGCTCTAGTTTTAGGAGTTAGACTGCCCATTCACTGGGGACTAGGGTGCGTGCGTCATTTTGTCATTTTACAGCAAAACACATTAATTCAGCTGTAAAAATTCTGTGATTTTTTTGTTGTTGAGTGTATTCTGGTCCTGCATGGTCCAGCTGGTCTGCAAAACCACACCCATCATTATCATGTTTGCAGTTACATTTAAAAAAATAGTTTATTTCAACATCTGTGTTTTTGCATGTAATTAATCAATTAAGTCAACTTATGCTACACAAAAATAAATAACATCCATTTTTCTAAACTAATCCAATCCGTTAGTTGGACTTACTGCAGCCATTACTGAAATGGTTGTTTAGGTCAACTTTTGGTGGATCCATTTATGCTTTCAGGGTGGCGCAGTTGGGTGCAGTTGAATCAGTGAAGGTAATCTATAGTGGACGTGTGATATTTGTTTGTGTTTCTTCTGACCAGAGGGAGCAGGCGCTCCGTGTCACGCAACTTGGGTCAAGATCTCTTTTCTTGCTTTGCTTGTAGGTGCAGGGAACCATTGAAAGGAGTGATTTTTGGGGTAGCGTTAAGTGTGGAGGTGGAGCAAATGAAGCTGAAAATTCCTGGTGTTTGTGACGCCTGTCATTTGGTGCGACGTAGACCCGGTGGGGAGCTTGGTGAGTTTTGAGACAGTCTCTTCGAAAGTCATGTTAGGATATATCAGTTATCCTGTTAGAGCTTTTGTGCAGAATCCACTGCGCTGTAACGTTTATGGTCATGTTGCAGCAGTGTGTAGGAGGGAGATTCCAAGATGTTGGAAGTATGCAGGAGGGCATGGGACAGAGGATTGTTTAGTTTCGGTGGATACATTTGTATGTGTCAACTGTAGGGGTGCTCATGTTGCTGGGGATCGGAAGTGTCCAGTTCGAGAGAGGCAGATTGAAGGCAGGTTGAAGTTGCCAGAATCAGAGTAGTGCAGAGTAGTGTCGCATGCTGAGGCAGTGAAGAAAGTGGAGGAGGATGGGTCAAGGGTGAGGGATTCTGAGAAGATCCCAGTGAGTAGTAGATTTGTGCCAGCACAGAGCGATAGGGCAAAAAGTAAGTTATGCTTCAGTATGGTCGGCTTCTTAATGTTCATAACAATGGTTATCAACCGTACCGCAGAAATGGAAAGTAAATAACAGAAAATATATGTTGTGGTGGTGGCTGCAGAGAAATATTTTGGTATATGTGTCGTGTCTTTGGCTACGCCGGATTAAGTGATATGACATGCTATTCTATAAAACAATTTCTCTGATTAAACTAATCATGTAAATGTAATTAACTAGAAAGTCGGGGCACCACAAAATAATTTTTATAGAGCTGTTATCTTCCGAATAAACTCTTGAAGACCTAGTAATCTTTTACATCAACAGCAGTCAATTATTAATCGTGACCTCATTCAGTCTCATCTGAACATCGTAGAATTCTTGGTTATCTTCCCGAACCCTGGCTACCAAGTTGAATCAGCAATACAACATTTGGTTTAATTATTTATTTACTAAATAATCACACAGAATTACATATACACAGAATGGATCTACATTGAAAAACGTCCCTGGTGGACGGAACCGATTTGACGGCTGGTTACACAAAGAGAGGGGGTTGTGCTTGAATGAAAGTGCGGGAAGACTGGAGAACAAAGGGATTTGGTCTCTATCAGACCTTATGAAGCCATGCTATCGTAAATACAGAATCTTATGAATTCTAAATAACCGCCCATTTGGAAAAGGAAAATGCAAGACATATTTACTCTGAGCTGCACTTCGATAGATTGGTCGTAGATGGAAGGCTGGGTTGCCCAGCAGAGATCTCTTGTCCTTTGTAGAATGTCTGGTAGAACGGATGCATTGTAGTACCGTTGGGTGTTGTAAAATGCCTGCCAATCAAGCCCAGAAAATAGGATATGCACATAATTAGTACTATTGGATAGGAAACACTCTGAAGTGTCTAAAAGTGTTAAAATAATGTATGTGAGTATAACAGAACTGATATAGCAAGCGAAAACCTGATAAATTTCTGTCCAGAATTTTTTTTTTGTGACCTTTGCTCTGTTTGATACTCTCCCTATTGATTTTAATGGTATCCAGCTCCGAGATTGCAGTACCTATGGCTTCCACTAGATGTCAACAGTCTTTATACAGAGTTTGGAAGCTCTAGCCCTGAGCAGAACGGATAGGAACAGGAAATAGTCAAGGGTGCTCAGATGTCAACAAGATTTCACGGGCGCGAGACCGTGTGCGCGCCCCACTTTATTTTCCTTTCGTAACATTTAGGTTACCATCCGAGTTAAATATTATCGCTAATATTCATAAAAGGATAGCTAAGGATGCATTATAAATGGTCTTTGATTTGTTTAGGAAAGGTTTATAGGTATATTTGAACGCGTTCTCTTCACGGTTCAATGGGCGATTCGACGTTGGATTTTCTGAACATAACGCGCCAACCAAACAGAGATTTATGGATATAATAAATGACTTTTTCTAACAAAAGAACCATTGGATGTCTTTGTTGGCCACGGATTTATTTTAGCTCTGATATGGGTTTTGTGAGACCCGTGCTGGATATTAATTTATGCTAATGTGGAAAATATGTGGGGTGCTATCCTCAAACAATCAAATGTTGTGCTTTCGCCGTAAAGCCTTTTTGAAATCTGACAACGCTGTGATATTGCCAAGAATCAGAGCTTTTGGTGACTATGCAACAATTGTATATTGATGAATGTTTAATAATTCAACTTTTGGATTTTGAATTTGGCGCCTTACATTTCACCGGGTAGTGTCGGGAGCCCGCTAGCGCGCCGCTACTCCATAAGTAGTTAAGTACCAACGCATATTTTTAGCTGGTTGGATTACCGAAATATGGTTCCTTTCCTCACCCATTTCATGTTACCAGACTCTCTCTATGTTAACAAAGGGATTTTCCATAGTCAACTCAATAGAGTAGAGCGAGAAAAGGGGGGGAGGGTATTTATGGGGGTCATAAACCTCACCAACAGGCCAACTTCATGACATATGAGATTTGACTTCAGAAGTGTTACAGGGTGTATTTAGGGGTGGTGTCCTGTCCTCCCAGGCCGTTGGCAAGTTGCAAGATCAGATAGGGTCAAAGTAGTGGAATGGGGTAGTGGGTTTTTAATGAGTGTAAGTGGCAGCTGCAGAGAAGTACCTTGGTGTACGAGATTTTATACCAGAAGACTTAATGGGGTGTTGATTTGTATTTCTATGAAATAGTGTTATATACCGTAGGTGTACTTTTCCTTTTAGGAACAGGAATAATCAAGAGAATTTAATGTAGGTGGGCCGTGACTGGCCTCACACTTTAGTATAGTAGCTGGCGGTGTATGCACCTTTAAGTTGGATGCGATCCGCCAACCCAGAAGAAGAAGAATATAACGATGTGCACTGAGAGTCGGGAAGCAAGTTCAGGGAGTGAGTGTTTTAATAATTCATTAACCTCTCAGGGATCATTGGGGCGCTAGCGACCCACTCCCGACACCACCAGGTAAAATGTAAAGCGCCAAATTCAAAATCCCAAAGTTGAATTATTAAAAATCCACCAATATACAAGTGTTTCATACTCATCAAAAGCTCTGTTTCTTGGCAATATCACAGCGTTGTCAGATTTCAAAAAGGCTTTACGGCGAAAGCACTACATTTGATTGTTTGAGGACAGCACCTCACATACTTTTCACATAGCCATGAATTCATTAGCCAGCGTGGCACACACATAACACATTTCACAGCAAAAACAAATCAATTACCTGTTGAAGAACTTCTGCTGAGGTCATCCTAAGTGTCCAACGAAGACAATCCATGGTTCTTTTGTTAGAAAAAGTCATGTATTATATCCATAAATCTCCATTTGGTTCACGCGTCATAGTCAGAAACGACAGCCTCCACTAGTCCATTGAAACGTGGCGCGAACTCGTTCATCTTATACCNTACTATAATAAATCAACCGGAATATAAACTGAGCTCTACAGACCGAGGGAAACACAGTGCGCGCTTGGCGAGAGCGCGTGCCCAGTCCTACAGAGTTCCAAAGAGGCACTTCCTGATTCTCTCTTCTTCTCTGTTCTAACTCATCTGAACAGCATGAAACCACTTTCTAGAGACAAAGGACATCCAGAGGAAGCGATAGGTACTGCATTCATATGCCCTTTTATGGGCATTTTCATGAGGGAGGGGTTCCAAATGAGGCACTCTGTGAAAACCACTTTCTCCAGGACAGAAATTCCTCGGGGTTTTGCCTGCCATATCCGTTCTGTTTTACTCACAGACAAATGGTTAACAGTTTTACAAAATTCTGAGTGTTTCCTATCCAATGGTACCAAATATGTGCATATCCTATTTTCTGGGCCTGAATGGGAGGCATTTTACTTTGGGCACGCCAGGCTCTCCAAAACGGTCAAGTTGTGCAGTGATCCCTAAGAAGTTAAACACAACATAATACAAAATAAGAAACACAAACAACGCACAGACATGACACAGGAACAGAAACAATAATGCCTGGGGAAGGAACCAAAGGGAGTGACATATATAGGGAAGGTAATCAGGGAAGTGACGGAGTCCAGGTGAGTCCGATGAAGCGCAGGTGCGCATAATGATGGTGACAAGTGTGCGCCCTAACGAGCGGCCTGGTGACCTAGAGGCTCGGAGAGAGAGCACACGTGACAAAGAAGAAGGGAAGAAGAAGGAGGTGGTGGTGATTTAGGTCAGGGATGATCAACAAAATATCTAAATTGTTTTACCTTGGAACTGGTCTTTGGTCTTAACTTACTGGTGAGAGCTAAAATAACAGAATACACAAGGTGCAATTCTAAATTTGGTTGTGAATCAGCAGTCACACAATGATCACATCTTTTGATTGGTAAGTTAATTTAGTGGCCAGCTTTCTAAACTCATGGTCAAATTACCAACCGGGGTGGGCCCATTGATCATCAGTTATCATATTAAAAACTGCCAACATTTGCCTCCACCCTATGCCAAAATGTGTAGAATTGCTGGAAATTAGCTGTACAACTGGGGGAGGTCATGGATGTGGGTTTCACTTTGCATGCCAGCATAATGTGACTTGATGCCGGTTTTGCTTTAACTTATGTTTGTTACCAATGTCCAAAACACAGCGAAGGCTGGTCACCAGCAAAAACCCCATGAAGGCTGGTCTGCCTGCAGAACCAGCTAGTCAGACCAGTTTGGCCAGCATAGACCAACCAGCTGGAAATTTATGCTGCTCTATGTTTTTTTTCAGCAGGGCCCTGTGTAGGATCCGGCCTGACCGAGATGTGTTTGGTTTTTCCAAGACAGAGGAAACCTTTCTTTCTCTCTCCAGGAATTATTTGTAAAGACTCTTTTATTTATTTATTTTTCCTTTATTTAACTAGGCAAGTCAGTTAACGAACAAATTCTGATTTCCAATGACAGCCTTGTTCACGGGCAGAATAACAGATTCTTAACTTGTCAGCTTGGGGATTCGAGCTTGCAACTTTTCAGTTACAAGTCCAACGCTCTAACCTCTAGGCTACCTGCCGCCTCTCTAACACTGCACGTATTGTATTCCTTCCTCTGTGGGAGATTGACAGCGCAAATAGAGCTTGGGTCTTCTTGTGATGCCATGCAACGTTTGTAGAAAGAAAGGGTGGCGAAATCGTTAGCAGTTGGATTGAATGTCAGCTAGAGAATTTGTTTTGGAAAACAGAAAATAGTCCTGCAATTATTTATGGAAAGAAAAAAACTAATAGTTTTGTAGGAATTTTCTTTCTTCATAATTTGCTTAATTAAGAAAAAGGAACTGCGTGCTGTTTTAAATTCACAATTCTCTGTCAGTTGGTTTGTATAAAAATCTGAACCAAACTACCAGAAGGTATTGTAAGTCTTATAGCCATCTGTTTAGGACTTATATCACTGGAAGACATACAACATTACTTAAATATTTCAATTTTCTCAAGCTAGTTAGACGTGTCTCTGGCAAAAAATTGCCATGGTCATCTTGAGAAGACCAATCTGCAGAGTGTCATTCGACCAATGCACAATGCAAAGCATCTCCATCTTACACATTGTACATACGTCCCAAATAGCACCCTATTCCCCCTATGGGCCCTGGTGCAAAGGAGTGCACTTTAAAGGGAATAGGGAGCCATTTGGAACACACTCTATTATTGTTGTTGCGCACCAACCTCCTCAGCATACACACCCTCTCAATACACTGACTGCACCCTTAGAAAAGCAATTTATTTCATGCCATTGCCCCCTGAATTGTATAAACCAGTCACTTGAGGTAGAGAAGAAAACAAAACAAATGCACTGCACATAATCAGTTGTTGGAAAGAAGTTGAAATTTTTCTATGAACTGACTATTTATACTGAACAAAATATAAACGTAACATATAAAGTGTAGGTGCCATTTTTCATAAACTGAAATAAAAGATCCCAGAAATGTTCCATATGCACAAAAACCTTATTTCTCTGAAATTGTGTGCACAAATTAATTTACACCCTTGTTAGTGAGCATTTATCCTCTGCAAACATAATCCATTCCCCTGACAGATGTGGCATATCAATAAGCTGATTGATCTTTACACAGTTGCACCTTGTGCTGGGGACAATAAAAGGTCACTCTTAGTGCAGTTTTGTCATACAAGACAATGCCACAGATGTCTCAAGTTTTGAGGGAGTGTGCAATTGGCAAGCTGAAAAAAAATGTCCACCAGAAATGTTGCCAGAGAATTTAATGTTAATTTATCTACCATAAGCTGCTTCCAACATCATTTTAGACATTTTGGCAGTACATCCAACTGGCCTCACAACCACAGACCAGTAGAAGCAGCAGTGTAAAAACTAGGGGGGTGGGGGTCAATGTAAATATTCCGGGTGGCAATTTGATTAATTGTTCAGCAGTCTTATAGCTTGGGGGTAGAAGCTGTTAAGGAGCATTTTGGACATAGACTCCGGTACCACTTGCCATGCGGTAGCAGAGAGAACAGTCTATGACTTGGGTGACTGGTGTCTTTGACAATTCTTTGGACCTTTCTCTGGCACCACCTAGTATATGGGTCTGGATGGCAGGAAGCTTGGCCCCAGTGATGTATTGGGCCATATGCACTACGCTCTGTAGTGTTTTATGGTGGGATACCGAGCAGTTGCCGTACCAGGCGGTGATGCAACCGGTCAGGATGCTCTTGATGGTGCAGCTGTATAACTTTTTGAGGATCTGGTGACCCACGCCAAATCTTTTCAGCCTCTTCACAACTGTCTTGGTGTGTTTGGACCATGATGGTTTGTTGGTGATGTGGACACCAAGGAACTTGAAACTCTCAACACGGTCCACTATAGCTCCGCCGATGTTAATGGGGGCCTGTTCGGCCCTCCTTTTCCTGTAGTCCACGATCCTCTCCTATGTATTGCTCACATTGAGGTAAAGGTTGTTGTCCTGGCACCACACTACCAAGTCTCTGACCTCCTTCTTATAGGCTGTCTCATCGTTGTCGTGATCAGACATACCTGTGTTGTGTCGTAAGTAAACTTAATGATGGTGTTGGAGTCGTGCTTGGCCACGCAGTCGTGGGTGAACAGGGAGTACAGGAGGGGACTAAGCCTACCCTTACCACCTGGGGGCAGCCCGTCAGGAAGTCCAGGATCCAGTTGCTGAGGGAGGTGTTTAGTCCCAGGGCCCTTAGCTTAGTGATGAGATTTGTGGGCACTATGGTGTTGAAAGCTGAGCTGTAGTCAATGAACAGCATTCTCACATAGGTGTTCCTTTTGTCCAGAAGGGAAAGGGCAGTGTGGAGTGTGTTTGAGATTCCGTCATCTGTGAATCTGTTGGGGTGGTATGCGAATTGGAGTGGGTCTAGGGTTTCTGTTGATGTGAGCCATGACCAGCCTTTCAAAACACTTCATGGCTACCGATGTGAGCGCTATGGGGCTGTAGGCAGGTTACCTTTGCTTTCTTGGGCACAGGGACTATGATGGTCTGCTTGAAACATGTGGGTATTACTGTCTCAGTCAGGGAGAGGTTGAAAATGTCAGTGAAGACACTTGCCAGTTGGTCCGTGCATGGTGGTAATCTGTCTGAATGTTGACCTGTTTAAAGGTCTTGCTCACATAGTCCTCCGGAACAGTTGGTGCTCTCATGCATGCTTCAGTGTTGCTTGCCTCGAAGCGAGCATGAAAGGCATTTAGCTCCTCTGGTAGGCTTGCGTCACTGGGCAGTTCAGCCCTGGGTTTCCCTTTGTAGTCCCTTTGCAAGCACTGCCACATCCAACGAGCGTCAGAGCTGGTGTAGTAAGAGTCAATCTTAGTCCTGTTTTGACGCTTTGCCTGTTTGATGGTTCATCTGAGGGCATAGTGGGATTTCTTGTATGCATCCGGATTAGTGTCCTGCTTCTTGAAAGCTTCTGGTTGGGATATGTACATACGGTCACTGTGGGGACGACGTCGTTAATGCACTTATTGATGAAGCCGGTAACTGAGGTGGTATACTCCTCAATGACATTGGATGAATCACAGGAAATATTCCAGTCTGTGCTAGCAAAACAGTCCTGTAGCCTAGCAACTGGGTCATCTGACCAATTCCGTTATGAGCGAGTCACTGGTACATCCTGCTTTAGTTTTTACTTGTGAGCAGGAATCAGGAATCAGGAGGATAGAATTATGGTCAGATTTGCCAAATGGAGGGCGAGGGAGAGCTTTGTATGCGTCTCTGTGTGTGGAGCAAAGGTGGTCCAGAGTTTTTTCCCTCTGGTTGCTCATGTGACATACTGGTAGAAATGAGGTAAAACTAATTTAAGTTTTCCAGGATTACAGTCCCCGGCCACTAGGAGCGACACTTCTGCATGAGCATTTTCTGGTTTGCTTATGGCCTTATACAGCTCAGTGAGTGCCGTCTTAGTTCCAGCATCGGTTTGTGGTTGTAAATAGACAGCTACAAATAATATAGATGAGAACTCTCTTGGTAGATAGTGTGGTCTACAGCTTATCATAAGGTACTCTTCCTCAGGCGAGCAATGCCTCAAGACTTCTTTAATGTTAGACATGGCGCACCAGCTGTTATTGACAAATAGACACCCTCCCCCACCCCTCTTCTTACCAGACGTAGCTGCTCTGGCCTGCCAATGCACGGAAAACCCAGCAAGCTCTAATTATCCGTGTCGTCGTTCAGCCATGACTCTTACCATTTGTTAATGTCCCGTTGGTAGGATAGTCTTGACCATAGATCAGTGATTGCACGTTGGCCAAGAGAACAGATGGTAATGGCGATTTACTCATTCCCCTACGAATCCTAACAAGGCACCCCGAACATCTCCCTCTGTATCTCTGCCTTTTCTTCATGCAATTGACGGGGATTTGGGCCTGATCTCCGGAGAGCATTATATCCTTTGTCCAGTTCAAGGTGAGTAATCGCTTTTCAGATGTCAAGAATTATTTTCTGGTGATAAGAGACAGTACCAGCAACTTTATGTACAAAATAAGTTACAAACAATGGCAAAAAACTAACAAAATAACACAGTTGGTTAGGAGCCGTAAAACGTCAGCCATCCCCTCCGGCACCATTATTATAATGCACTACACAACTGATACATTCAACCATCAGTGCTGTTACCATATTCTTCACAACAATGACTAGAGCTTCAACCATTCAACCATGCAGTCAGTATACAACTTATTATGAAGTAGTCTTGAGAGTTGTCTAGTGATCATCATCTACACCGATTGTCTGACCAGGGGACTGTGTTGATCAACAAACTAAATACGCCAGGCAGTCACAATTGCAGTAAGTCAGCCAGTCAGTCAGTCCCTCAGGACTAAACCTGTCTGTCCCCAACCGGTTGCTTTTATCTGTGCTATAGAGACAGCCTGTGCATCCCAAATGGCACCCTATTCCCTTTATAGTGCACTACTTTGGACCAAAGCCATATGGGCCCTGATCAAAAGTAATGCACTATATAAGTAATAGGGTGCCATTTGAGACTTAATCACAGCATTAGGTGGCAGTGCATGCCTTTTTGTTAGTGTACCTTTTCATCTTTCAATACAGAGTGTCACAGCTGACCTTTCTCTGAGAGGAATAATCAAGTTATTTTTTACTTTTCTCCTTTCTTTTAGATTTTGTTTGGGTGACATTTCTTTCTATCAGCCAAACATATTTTGACATAAAAAGAGAGAACGATTGGAGGGCTCTTTTTTTTTTCTAAAAAACAGAAATGATTCAAGAGCTGGATAAATTAAACCATTTAATGTTGAAGCATGTTGCTTCTGTAAAATTAGCTTTTGTTTGTATGAAGACTCTCTCCTTCTCTTTCACCTTTCAAATAGACATGGGATATTGAAATGTGAAAAGTTGATATCAAAATCTCATTAGGGATATCATGCATTTTTACTGGGTTTGCATGTCCCCACCCACCAAAAAATATAGAAATAAATGTAAAACAGAACCAAACTTACATGGTGATCACTACAAGGAATTTATGCAAATCCAGGAGGTGAACCTAATGTCACACCATTTTTTTGAATTATAATTAAAACAGAGTTTTTCATCCGATGACTTATTATATGTCAGTATGACCAGTTTTTGAATAGTACCACAAATGTTAAGGATTTGTCAAGGATTATGTTCTGTTGTCTACTGTCTACAAAACATCAGATGATAGATTCTCTAGAACTTCTTTATACTGGCTGCTTGTGCAAAGACTGAAATTAATGTATTCTTTTCCTCTATTCTAGTAATTGGGACTGGATCTTAGAAGACCTGGGTTAGCAAGCATTAAACCCCTGATGCAATGGTATAGAGACAGGTGTTGTCATACAGTAGTCCAGGACTCTGACTTGACTTGGACTCAAGTCATGATTACCGTAACTCGTGACTCGACTCGGACTCGACCATTGGTGACTCGGACTTGGACTCGGAACTAAACACATTTGTCAGAAAATCTCTTTCCCTTGTAGCTACTGTATTTGCTAACTAGCCCTCCTGACTTGCAACACTGTAAGTCAGCTAGCTTTCTACATTATGAAATGTAGCTTCAAGGGACTTGCAAATTGATTTGGGACTCTATAGGACTCAAATCAAATCAAAACGTATTGTCACATACACATGGTTAGCAGATGTTAATGTGAGTGTAGCGAAATGCTTGTGCTTCTAGTTCTGACCGTGCAATAATATCTAACAAGTAATCTAACTCGGACCTGGACTCAAGGTTTAGGGACTGCGATCAGGACAACTTCGCCAAAATTCAACAATCAAGACTCCATTGTATGGGTACACAGCAAATTATCCAGTGTTAATAAAATAAAATAGCATTGAGTGTCTAATCAACACTGAAAGTGTTGAGTCTGTGGACCCATATAGACCTTGGAACAATGTTAATTAAGAGTCTATTGACGCACCCGTGCTTCAATCTAAGTAACATAATAAAAAAATCCCCATCAAAATCTGTCATTTTAAGCTAGAGACATCTGCATTGGCTGCGTCTCAATCCACCGCATCCGCCTATGTTGGCCTTCCACAGAGCTACAGCACTTTTTTATCAGAACAAGAGACATCCCGAAAAATGGTCTTCTCACAAAAACGTCTGTAGCGTCCGAACGGTTGGCCTACTAACTAATATGACCGCTCTATGGAAAGACAAGAGTCTCACGAACATAATGGTGTTCTCCGTTTTGCAGCTGTCACGGGACTCTTCTGAAGGTAAAACAGTACTGGTAAAAAAAGGAAGGAAATATGGAGTTAGTTTTGAGCCATCAACAAAAAGGGGTTAAATATGTGTCCAATTTCTTATACATTATTCTGTAAAGGGTTGTTTATTCTACATTTGAAAGTTATCAAAACATTTAGAATTCTTAAATTCAGCAATTGCATCATTCTCATATTACTCTGTAGGCTACTGACCTATTCAAAGCTTCCTCCGGCATCTCACCATACATCTGCCTGTAGTAATTGACCTTAACCTGCAGGAGGTTTGTTTGTTGTTATTGAGTGGGGGAAAACAGCTGCGGGCAAGGTTCTGACAGATGGGTGTGTCTTGGTGGTGCCAAAGACACACCCAAGAAATCCTCCCATCAAACCAAACCATCAAGCAAACTCATGTTTGGCTTCTGTCATGGCCGCCAGCATTTCCTGTGGAGCAAGACATAAAATGTGGCCAAATCAGTGGGTGTAGTTCCCCTTTAACTAATACAGTGGGCATTGGGTAAATGGAGCAGGTTTTGGTTCAGTGATGGTGGTTTCATTGACAAGGAACAAAACATTACGTCTGTTCTCAGGTGGTAAGTCAGGTAGTCCTGGGGGGTTGTAGTAGGGGCAGATAGAGGGTTAGACTGTTGCAGCTTTGGTAGATAGTCTCCCCTTTGTTTTAAAAGGAGGCCAGAAAACTGTCACAGAGGTTGGTGGTTACTGTGAGAGGGGAGTTTTCCAACGTCCGGAGAAGTTTGTTCACGGTTGAGAAGAGCACTCTTGCATTTCCTAGTTCATTATGATGTGGAGAAATAGGTAGATTTGGTTGTGGCAAGTTAGTACTTTAGGTTATGAATATGGATTCTGTAGGCCTCTTGATGTCTTTCTAGTTGTCGTCCTGTGGCTTTCGTGGCACGCCGCTCAGGAGTTGAAAGAGACCGCTGTAGTTTTAAGGGGGGCCAGAACATCCAGGTGGGATGACAGCTCACTGTTGTAATGAGCCACCAGGTTAGTCTTTGAGGATACATGAGGGTCAAGGGGGTCATGTGATTGCAACATATCCATTAGGTCAGCAGTGTTAATCCCTTTAAAATGCCTGTACATGATGGTCTGCTTGTTGGTGGGCTTGGGGGCGGGCACACTGAACAGAATGGCCTTGTGGTAAGAGATGGGCACGTCCAGATCTGAGAGGTTGGAAGTATCCGTGCCAGGTATGCACACAAGGTCAAGTACTGTACATGGCTCTGTCATAGGTGAGGAAGTTGAAAAACCGTGTGAATTTGAAGCAATCCAACAGGGCTATGAAGTCACTGGAAAAAGCATAGCCATCAGAGTCCACATGAATATTAAATAATACATTGATTCATGATGATATTTGCATACCTTTGGCAGATTATTTTATTTTACTAGAAATGTTAAACTTTTCTACAAGAACAGCTTTGTAGCTTTGTGGTATTAAACCATGTAGGCTCGGTTTCACTTTAAGGTTAGGGTTAGATGTAGGGGAGTGTGGGGTAAACTGAGACATATTTTACATGGCTCAAGGGAAATATAGTATTCTTTCTAACAAAGATATCTACACATATTTCAGGTTGTGGTGTATCCCTGGAAATAATCTGAATTCATGTAAACATTAGTTTATAAAACTGTAATGTTTACCGGGTATGGTGTAAGTTGAGCCGTAGGACAGGATAAGTCAACACTACCACTACCTTTTCAACACAATTGAAAACAATCACATCACTATTTTGTTTTTTAAGAATTTTAAGAATTGTTTGAACCAGGCTTAACAGTTTACAAAAATGTTGTACTTTTTAAAAACAGTTTTAACATAGGCCAGGCCCTGTTGTTATCTCATATCCCAGTGATAATGCCTTGCATTATGCCTGGGAAGAAAACATTTCAATTTGCTCAACTTGCCATTGTCTCAACCATTGTCTCAACTTACCATTTTGATTATATTACACCACCCATCTACAGTGCCTTGCAAGAGTATTCATCCACGTTGGCGTTTATCCTATTTTGTTGCATTGCAACCTGTAAATAAATAGATTTTTATTTGGACATACAGTGAGGGAAAAAAGTATTTTATCCCCTGATGATTTTGTACGTTTGCCCACTGACAAAGAAATGATCAGTCTATAGTTTTAATGGTAGGTTTATTTGAACAGTGAGAGACAGAATAACAACAAAACAATCCAGAAAAATGCATGTGAAAAATTTTATGAATTGATTTGCATTTTAATGAGGGAAATAAGTAGTTGACCCCTCTGCAAAACATGACTTAGTACTTGGTGACAAAACCCTTGTTGGCAATCACAGAGGTCAGACGTTTCTTGTAGTTGGCCACCAGGTTTGAAAACATCTCAGGAGGGAATTTTGTCCCACTTCTCTTTGCAGATCATCTCCAAGTCATTAACTAGACAGGGAGCGGTGGGTCGCTAGCGACACCACCACTCCCGACACCACCAGGTAAAATGTAAAGCGCCAAATTCAAAATCCCAAAGTTGAATTATTAAACATCCACCAATATACAAGTGTTTCATACTCATCAAAAGCTCTGTTTCTTGGCAATATCACAGCGTTGTCAGATTTCAAAAAGGCTTTACGGCGAAAGCTCTACATTTGATTGTTTGAGGGCAGCACCTCACATACTTTTCACATAGCCATGAATTCATTAGCCAGCGTGGCACACACATAACACATTTCACAGCAAAAACAAATCAATTACCTGTTGAAGAACTTCTGCTGAGGTCATCCTAAGTGTCCAACGAAGACAATCCATGGTTCTTTTGTTAGAAAAAGT
>QNTS01002901.1:5863-21781 GCA_003317085.1 Hucho hucho
TATACACACACACACACACACACACACACACACATATATATAGACACACACACACACATATATATATAGACATATATACACACACACACACACACATATATATATAGACATATATACACACACACACACACACACATATATATATAGACATATATACACACACACACACACACACACAGACATATACACACACACACGTATATATATATAGACATATATACAAACATATACACACACACAGACACACAGATACACAAGTGTTAAAATAACATATCAAACAGTCTACAAACTCTGCTGTGCAACAACATATGATATAAAGAAACAAACCAAAACAAGGCTATTTCCTCTATTATTGGGGTGTATTCAGTAGTTCATACCATAGCGAAACATTTTGCAACATTTTCTTTTCTCATTGGACAAGTTCAGTTAAGTCCCTTCCCTGGTTTGCCCCATTTGCTTCCTGTTGGTTCCTAGAGATTACACACCCCTGGTTTAAGAGTACTTTGTGTGGATCCACCGATTGCGCAAGATTCCTAAAGAATATCTACATAATCCATTAACTCTCTGGACCTCTGGTTCTAGGATAAACAACGATATCTACAACGTAATGAAAGTGACTCTTTTCAAGACATCCCCAACCTAGAGATATACACACTGATCTATGAACTGAAAGGTGATCCCTACACGCTCTGGGTTCAAGTCCAACTGTGGCCAGACATCTGCAGCTTCACTGTATCTCTATATGACGGATACACACACACACAAAGAAAGACCAATGGAGACACGCACACACCTACTAAATACTCTTATGTTCCAACATCTAGGGTTCTGGTGAAATAGAGGGCAATATATAGGGAATAGGGTGCCAATTGTGACACAGCCTATTCCCATAGGGTTCTGGTGAAACATAGGGCATTATATAGGGAATAGGGTACCATTTGGGGCGCAGACTGTCTTCAGCTTGTGATTTACATGAACATTGTGTACTGGAGTTCTCAAGGGAATGGACAAAATACCAAAACCAAAACGCAGGATAAGAACCTTCAAGAAGGCACAATCTTCCCTGACTGACACCACCACCATCATCATCATCATCACCACCTTCAACTCTCCAGGGGGAACCAGAGTAAGTAGAAGCTGCTACCTGACTGCAGATCCAGGATCAGATTTTCTTGCACTGCCCTACTGAGTTTTAGTTAGGATGGACGAAATGGAAACTGATCCTCTATCTGTGGTTAGGGGACAACTTCAGCTTATTCTTGAGGGAATTACACAGACCCACACTTTCTTAACGCCTATGTTAGTAGTGGCTTGGCTTGCAGGCTGGTAGTTGGTTGGTGAAGAGGAGAGTGTGAGCGTTGTTGCCCAGGCGAGAGGTTTCATTCCTGGGCAGTGAGGGGGGCTGCACAGGCCTGGTTCTCAGTGTCCGACTCTGGGCTGAAGTGGCAGCAGGCTGTGGGGGAGCTAGGGGTGGTGGAGTCGGGGTCTGGGCTGGGCTCCTGGGAGTCTATGGGGGGGAGGGAGGTGGATTCATCTCCAGGGCTGTTGTCCTCGGGGCCGGCGCTCAGGCCCTGAACCTTCTTGCTGAGTTCATTGCGTTCGTTTTGCAGCGCCCGACAAAGCTTCTCCAGCCTCCCTACCTTCCCCTGGAGGCCGTCAAACTCACGCTCCTGCAGAGTTTTCTAGGGAACACACAGAGATTTATACAGATGTGTGCGCGCACACACACACAGTCAGTCACCTTGCACTTTTCACAATAAAACTGCACACTCACACCAATATAAAAGCCACATTCAGTGAGTTAAATCCTGAGTCCAGCCTACCTCCTCAGCCATGTTCAGTGAGTTAAATCCTGAGTCCAGCCTACCTCCTCAGCCATGTTCAGTGATTTAAATCCTGAGTCCAGCCTACCTCCTCAGCCATGTTCAGTGATTTAAATCCTGAGTCCAGCCTACCTCCTCAGCCTCGTTCAGTGAGTTAAATCCTGAGGCCAGCCTACCTCCTCAGCCATGTTCAGTGAGTTAAATCCTGAGGCCAGCCTACCTCCTCAGCCATGTTCAGTGATTTAAATCCTGAGGCCAGCCTACCTCCTCAGCCATGTTCAGTGAGTTAAATCCTGAGGCCAGCCTACCTCCTCAGCCTCGTTCAGTGATTTAAATCCTGAGGCCAGCCTACCTCCTCAGCCATGTTCAGTGAGTTAAATCCTGAGTCCAGCCTACCTCCTCAGCCATGTTCAGCAGGGCCTTGTTGCTGCTCTCCCACCTGGAGCGATACATGGTGGTCTCCTTCTCCAGCTTCTTGATCTTCTTCGTCATCTACGGAAAACACACAGGTCACATGACCACGGACTACACTCAAGACCGACACAGACCTGCCAACCCGGGAATCAGTTTTATGAGTACCAATTCAGCACGGCGGCGGCACCCCCAGCCGCACAACGGCGCACGTGCAACACACACACTGCACAAATCATTTGGCATGCACCTTTTTTTTTGTTGCCTAATAATGATGTTGGCAGAAGACTGCCTCAGTAGTCTATAGACTTATGGGTACTTGGTAATTGGCTTCCCCTCAGCAGGTAACTAGAAATACACTTAACGGAATAATCACAAAGTACATAAGGATGGCTGGGGGGGGGTGATCAGGAATTTTAAGAATTTTGCATTTTATTAAACACCTGAAACAGATTTCTTTCTGCAATCCAGAGCCATAATCAGTATGCTTAATTAAAAAAATGTCTATGTTTCTGCATATCTAAGCATACGTCTTGAGCTGTCTGTTGGTTATTTAAAAAAAAAAAAACTAGTTATGTTCTCTGCATCTCTGCTAAAATCTGGGTAAAAGACAAAGGATTGTCTTATTCAGTACATTTAGTTATTGCTTGCTTTTATATAGTCTACCAACCTTGACAGCAGGCATGCCAGATAAAATCCAGGTAACTACAGGTCAAATAATGAAAATAATTGAGTAAATGAGTGTGGCACGAGCGGTCACTGGTTTGATGAGCATGAAAACGATGTAAGCCCTATGCCACGACCGTCTCAGTCACAAGATCTCAACCCAATTGAACACTTGTTGAAGACTCTGGAGAGGCGTCTGAGACAGCGTTTTCCACCACCATCAACAAAACACCAAATGATAGAATTTATCGTGGAAGAACGGTGTCGCATCCCTCCACTAGAGTTCCAGACACTAGTAGAATAAGGTGCATTGAAGCTGTTCTGGCTCGTGGTGGTTCAATGTCCTAATAAGACACTTTACGTTGGTGTATTTTATTTTACCTTTATTTAAGCACGTCAGTTAAGAACAAATGACTTTCTTTACAATGACAGTGTTTCATTATTTTTAACTTTACATTTCTTTTTTTTTTATAGACAAGCTAGCTACTCTATCTTGATTGATAGCCTGAAATGGCTTCTGGGTATTGAGTTAAAAGGTTGGGAACCTATCTGTGCTTGCTAAAGCCTACTTCATAAAATTGCTAGGTGACTAGTAGTATTTTAACAGGACAAATCTGAGTGGCCACGTCCCCCCTATGGGTATGAAGCTTCTGTAGGCCTAGTGTTGGGTAGGGGGAGGTCCGGAAGGGGTCAGTCAAAATCCCCCTCAAGAAGTTGGAAGAATTCTATAAAAAAATAAAAAACTATGTAGCCAACACAGAAGTCTTATGTTTGATCATAAATGAAATTGAGGTGGTCTCAATAAAACATCCAGATTATTCTAGGTTAAATTTAGGGGTAATGAGTATTCTAATTAAAGGAAAATATCAAAATTTTCTATTTCATATTCATCACCTCCAGAACATGAATATGTGAAAACAGCACGTTTCTATGTTTTGTAGTGAAGAAGATTGAGGCAGATGAGTGTTCCCAAAGACATCAGTGTGCATCGTGTTATTTAAACCAATGAGGAGGCATTGCATACTAATTGGTTGATGATGTCATTGTAAACACTTATCTTCCTGTATCTTTAAAAAAGAAACCATAGAAACACAATTTTCACATCCAGTAAGTTGATGTGGTGTTGCTGGAAATGATGAACATGAAATGGAACATTTTAGAAATGTCCCTTTAATAGGTGTCTTTATGTAGATAGTCTAGTCTGAAAATGTAAACTTGCTTCTTCATTTTGTTTGGCGATAAAATTCTGAATAATTCAATTACTGGATGTAGTGTAGTAGTCTAGCTTTCTGTAGGTGTAGGCTATTTGGAATATGAAACAACTGAACTAGGCCTATAATAAGCTTGTTTCAGATCACCACCAGGTCTGACCTCACCCACCAGGTCTGACCTCACCCACCAGGTCTGACCTCACCCACCAGGTCTGACCTCACCCACCAGGTCTGACCTCACCCACCAGGTCTGACCTCACCCACCAGGTCTGACCTCACCCACCAGGTCTGACCTCACCCACCAGGTCTGACCTCACCCACCAGGTCTGACCTCACCCACCAGGTCTGACCTCACCCACCAGGTCTGACTACTAGGCTACCATTCATTCAACATGCCTCGTCATAATAATCAAGTCACCGATGACGACATCATTAGCAGCCTACTGTTGACCTCCAGAGGACTGATTCATTAACATAAGCCTGCTAGTCTTTAACAGCGTAACACCACTTTCTGAAGGTCTGTATCTAGCGGAACAGCCCTCCGCCACGTCCGTTTCCATCCACACAGCGACACGCACGTTTCCTTTGCTCGTCAACGCACTCGCGCCTACTACCGTCTCTGCGGCGCTCATGTGCGGCGGGCATGAAGGTTCTCGCTTAGTAGACTAAATGCTGTAGCTCACTAGCTTCGTCGTAACGAAGCCTTAGCGAAGGAGATAACCACTTTCAAAGTTATGTCAACGTTTCCCCAAACTCGGTCCTCGGGACCACAAAGGGTGCACGTTTTGGTTTAAACCCTAACAATACACAACTGATTAAAAATCATCAACGCACGATGATTAGTTGATTATTTCAATCAGCTGTGTAGTGTTAGGGCAAAAAACAAAACGTGCACCCTTTGGGGTCCCGAGGACCGAGTTCGGGGAAACCCTGGGTTATGTGCTTAACTTACACACATACATAGTGGAAAATGTATTTGGCAAACAGTTTGTTCTCCATTTTTCCCCTCACACATCAGTGGTATCAACAGACAAAGTGGAGAGCTGTCATCCAGGGAGAAAACAGTACCATGGCTACGTGGGGGGGGCGGACCGGAGCGGAGAGATAGAGACTTTGTCCCCCTCTCGCCCAAGTCCTCTGATTGGCTCAGCTCCAACTTCAGACGGTTGAGTCAAAAAGCAACAACTTGAATCCAATTTTGTAATTTTTTTTTTATAGTTCTTCGCACTTTGACCTCAAATTGTGTGTAGGTTGGCAGGTCTGCAGACTCAAACATGGGTCAGCTTCCATTTTAACACACGCACAGGCTCACCTTCTCCATCTCCTGTTTGAATGTGGTGAACACCTCGTTGCTCTTTGAAAGAGTGGTCTGGAACTCCTCAAACTTCTCTGTGTATAAGGACAGCTGGATGGGGAAATGGGGAACAGAGGGAAACGGGGAACAGAGGGAGGAGAGTTCATTCGATACTACTGCATGGTCGGAACTAGAAGTACAAGCATTTCGCTACACTCGCATTAACATCTGCTAACCATGTGTATGTGACAAATAACATTTGATTTGATTCACATATTACCTTTACAGCTCAGCAGAAACAGCGAGGCTGTTTATCGTAGAGCTAGATGTTTATCATAGCGCATCCACTCTGTCCTACAGAGTTCTAGAGAGATAGTTACCTGTTGTTTGAGATGCACCTCCTGCTGCTTCATCAGTTCACACATCCTCTGAGACTCTGCCGCTTCCTTCAGCAGCTGGAGAGACATGAGACAACATGAGACCAACCCTAAACCACTGTCTGAAACTACCTCTTCCTTCAGCAGCTGGAGAGACATGAGACTAGGGCTTTCCACCCTCCCCAAAAAGAAAATATTGGATCTACCAAGAGTCATCTTTTCCTTCGTGAATTTATCTTGTTTTAAATCAAATTAACTATATGCACTGAGCTTGTCTGATGCTTTAAGCGCATAGTTTGATTAAATAATTAAGAGACACAAATGACTAGAGGGAGTCCAACCGCAATTGATTTGATTGTGCCAGGCCGGGCTCAGACTTGCGGTGCCGTCTAAAAACACAAACAAAACAGCGAGTGACTGTGATTAGCGCCCATCGTCTGTCTCTCCTCCCTGCTGCAGCGACCGACACGGATCAACAGTGTTTATCTCGCTGTCCGTGTTACTGAAGCTGTAACATAATTACAGCAATTTCTAAACTGAAAAGTTCTGTTACCGAAATCCCTCATTTGTTTAGGAAAAACCTGGCCTCAATCCTTGCTCTCTTTACATGCCAGATGTATACATCACATGCATGTGACCTATAGCATATCATAATCACAACAATAAATTGGTTATAACAAACTCTGAACACTCGAACCAGGAATGTTTATTGTGTGGATGTGTGGAATAAATGTGACTTGTTGTGAAAAACACTGGATATCAAGAAGAGAAAAGGTAAGGAGCCAGCAGTGTGTGGATATTATGTGTGCCAAACAGGTGCTGTGTAGATTACAATATCATTTCTGACCGTTTGGAACAATGTAAACACTAAATAAATTATAAAACGTACCAGGGAGTCTGTTGTAACGTTTTAATTTTTTTTAAAGAATTTATTCGAGCAAATACAATAAAAACCAGTCGCATTAATTCATGAACGCAATTTCCCAAAATGGAACGCATTAGGCCTATTTATTAAGCTAATTGTTCAACGGTCGCTTTGTTATTTATTTTAAAACTAAAACGCTTGAATGCATTTCTAAATCATGAATGAATGTGCGATGACATGAACAAATAAATGATTGATACAGTAAAGCCTGTATAAGTATTGAATGGTAATAACAATAAGGAGATCAAGGAAAAAGGAGGCTTATTAATATTGTAAATATAATTTCGGACTATTTGGAACAGTGGAAACACTAAATAAATACCAGAGAGGCTGGTCTAACTGGAGAAAAAAAAAACGGGTAAAGACTTTACTACAGCAAAGAAAATAGATAGATAGATAGGATAGATATCTCCTATCTATCTATCTATGCGGTGCCT
The DNA here is from genome assembly GCA_003317085.1 of Hucho hucho. Lineage (NCBI taxonomy): Eukaryota > Metazoa > Chordata > Actinopteri > Salmoniformes > Salmonidae > Hucho > Hucho hucho. The sequence goes on from QNTS01002901.1 coordinate 13,008, forward strand.
GTTAATTTATCATCGAATCACAGCCTACTTCGCCAAACGGGTGATGATTTAACAATAGCGCATTCGCGAAAAAAGCACAATCGTTGCACAAATGTACCTAACCATAAACATCAATTCCTTTCTTAAAATCAATACACCGAAGTATATATTTTTTAAACCTGCATATTTAGTTAAAATAAATTCATGTTAGCAGGCAATATTAACTAGGGAAATTGTGTCACTTCTCTTGCGTTCAGTGCAAGCAGAGGCAGGGTATATGCAGCAGTTTGGGCCGCCTGGCTCGTTGCGAACTGTGTGAAGACCATTTCTTCCCAACAAAAGACAGTCATTAATTTGCCAGAATTACACATAATTATGACATTGAAGGTTGTGCAAAGTAACAGCAATATTTAGACTTATGGTTTCGGTTCTGAAAGAATAAACGTTTTGTTTTCTAAATTTGACCATATTAATGACCAAAGGCTCGTATTTCTCTGTGTTTATTATATTATAATTAAGTCTATGATTTGATATTTGATAGAGCAGTCTGACTGAGCGGTGGTAGGCAGCAGCAGGCTCGTAAGCATTCATTCAAACAGCACTTTACTGCGCTTGCCAGCAGCTCTTAGCAATGCTTGATGTACAACGCTGTTTATGACTTCAAGCCTATCAACTCCTGAGATAAGGCTGGCAATACTAAAGTGCCTATAAGAACATCCAATAGTCAAAGGTATATGAAATACAAATGGTATAGAGAGAAATAGTTGACACGTCATAATTCCTATAACTACAACTTAGAACTTCTTAACTGGGAATATTGAAGATTCATGTTAAAAGGAACCACCAGCTTTCATATGTTCTCATGTTCTGAGCAAGGAACTTAAACTTTAGCTTTTTTTACATGACACATAATGCACTTTTACTTTCTTCTCCAACACTGTTTTTGCATTATTTAAACCAAATTGAACATGTTTCATTATTAATTTGAGACTAAATTGATTTTATTCATTATATTAAGCTAAAATAAAAGTGTTCATTCAATAGTGTTGTAATTGTCATTATTACAAATATATACAGTTGAAGTCGGAAGTTTACATACACCTTAGCCAAATACATTTAAACTCAGTTTCACAATTCCTGACATTTAATTGTAGTAAAAATTCCCTGTCTTTGGTCAGTTAGGATCACCACTTTATTTTAAGAATGTGAAATGTCAGAATAATAGCAGAGAGAATGATTTATTTCATCACATTCCCCGTGGGTCAGAAGTTTACATACACTCAATTAGTATTTGGTAGCATTGCCTTTAAATTGTTTAACTTGGGTCAAACGCTTCAGGTAGCCTTCCATAAGCTTCCCACAATAAGTTGGGTGAATTCTGGCCTATTCCTCCTGACAGAGCTGGTGTAACTGAGTCAGGTTTGTAGGCCTCCTTGCTTTTTCAGTTCTGCCCAAACATTTTCTATGGGATTGAGGTCAGGGCTTTGTGATGGCCACTCTAATACCTTGACTTTGTTGTCCTTAAGCCATTTTGCCACAACTTTGGAAGTATGCTTGGGGTCCATTTGGAAGACCCATTTGCGACCAAGCTTTAACTTCCTGACTGATGTCTTGAGATGTTGCTTCAATAAATCCACATAATTTTCCTTCTTCATGATGCCATCTATTTTGTGAAGTGCACCAGTCCCTCATGCAGCAAAGCACCCCCACAACATGATGCTGCCACCCCCGTGCTTCACGGTTGGGATGGTGTTCTTCGGTTTGCAGGCCTCCCCCTTTTTCCTCCAAACATAACGATGGTCATTATGGCCAAGCAGTTCTATTTTTGTTTCATCAGACCAGAGGACATTTCTCCAAAAAGTATGATCTTTGTCCCCATCTGCAGTTGCAAACCGTAGTCTGGCTTTTTTATGGAGGTTTTGGAGCAGTGGCTTCTTCCTTGCTGAGCGGCCTTTCAGGTTATGTCAATATAGGACTTGTTTTACTGTGGATATAGATACTTTTGTACCTGTTTCCTCCAGCATCTTCACAAGGTCTTTTGCTGTTGTTCTGGGATTGATTTGCACTTTTCGCAACCAAAGTACGTTCATCTCTAGGAGACAGAACACGTCTCCTACCTGAGCAGTATGGCGGCTGCGTGGTCCCATGGTGTTTATACTTGCGTACTATTGTTTGTACAGATGAACGTGGTACCTTCAGGCGTTTGGAAATTGCTCCCAAGGATGAACCAGACTTGCGGAGGTCTACAATTTTTTTTCTGAGGTCTTGGCTGATTTCTTTTGATTTTCCCATGATGTCAAGCAAAGAGGCACTGAGTTTGAAGGTAGGCCTTGAAATACATCCACAAGTACACCTCCAATTGACTCAAATTATGTCAATTAGCATATCAGAAGCTTCTAAAGCCATGACATCATTTTCTGAAATTTTCCAAGCTGTTTAACTTGTTAGGCAGTAGTGGGGCGCTAGCGCTCCCGACACTACCAGGTGAAATGCAAGGCAAAATCCAAAAGTTGAATTATTAAACATGCACCAATATACAAGTGTTTCATACTCATCAAAAGCTCTGCTTCTTGGCAATATCACAGCGTTGTCGGATTTCAAAAAGGCTTTACGGCGAAAGCACTACATTTGATTGTTTGAGGGTAGCACCTTCAATATTTTCCATAACCATGAAATCTTTAGCCAGCGCGGTCGATAGAAAATGCATTTCACAGGGAAAACCTGTGCCTTACCTTTTGTAGAACTTCTGCAGAGGGCTTCCTAAGTGTCCAACGAAGACAATCCATGNTGCAACTGAAAAAGAGCTCCCGTCACTAAAACCTCTACCTATTGAAGACAATGGTTCCGATTGCCATGAAACCTTACGTATACACTGCTGACATCCAGTGGAAGCAATAGGTACTACATTCAGTGTCCTGGTATAAATACTTTTCAATAGGCAGTCTCTAAGTGAGCCATAAGCCACCAGAATGACATTTCCGGATGGAATTTTCTCTGGTTTTTGCCTGCCAAATGAGTTCTGTTACACTCACAGACAAAATGTTAACACTTTTGGAAACTTCAGAGTGTTTCCTATCCAATAGTACTAATTATGTGCATATCCTATTTTCTGAGCGGCAAGCATTTTACTTTGGGCACGCCAGACGCTCCAAAACCGTCACCCCAGCTGCCGCTGCTTGAGAGGTTAAAGGCACAGTCAACTTAGTGTATGCAAACTTCTGACCCACTGGATTGTGATACAGTGAATTATAAGTGAAATAATCTGTCTGAACAGTTGTTGGAAAAATTACTTGCGTCATGCACAAAGTAGATGTCCTAAACGACTTGCCCAAACTATAGTTTGTTAACAAGAAATTTGAAATTGGTCGATTAAATCGGCTTTGAAAAATCACAATCGGTCGACCTCTAGTTGCCATACTATTATTGTGACTAAGTATAGTTTGTCTTCATTTGAACACTCTTGAAAACGAGATGCATCAAGTGATTTTATCCTGCAAAATGTTAAAGAAATAAATATACTCATTGAGTCGAATATGTTGACTAGTGTGTTCACCAAACAACCATATTTTACTGTTACTCACAAAGTCCTTCTCTCTGTGATGACGGTCCTCCGACTCTACGAGCAGACCCTGAGCCTGGTGTAGCTTAGCATCCACCAACTGTTGCTGCAGTTCCTTATGCTTGAACACCTTGTCAATGTGCTGTGAGAAAGAACAGGCGGTTAACTCACATGTCCAGAACATTGTCAGACCTTTACTGCAGTTGCACCTTGTGAGCTTTAGTTGTGTAAGTCAATGGCCTTGTCCTAGCAGAGAGCAGCAGACCTCCCGTCTGTCTGCTCCTCCCAGAAACACACATGCCGTTCTCCCCACTCCAAACACGCACCTCCTCTCGTAGTTCGTACTGTTGGATGAGTTTCTTGAGCTTCTCTGCCAGCTCAGAGTTCTCCAGCCTCAGACTGGCGTTCCTCTCATTATGCTGTTCCATCTGGGCCTGGATGTCATTCAGAGTCACCTGGGAACACACACACGGGCTAGAGGACGTTACATCCTAATAGACACCAACCGGTGTTTAATCCTTGGGGTGAATGTCCGAAGTATTTCCTAGATTTCTCACCTACAACACACATTGGAGAAGATGGCGGCAATAAATCAAGGCATCAAGGAAAGACTTGACATTCATCCCCTCTTGACAATGACGGTAGTGGCTCACCTGGAAGTGTGATGTCACTTCCTTCCTCTTCTCTTCCTCCACACGTGCACGCTGCATCCCGTCGTCCTGCAAGAGCAGGTTAAAGTTAGTTTAAAATGTATGGCTCCATTTTATTCAAGAAAGCTGTTCACTTCATGAGTCTGAGGACGACTGACTCGCATCAGGGCTGACCCAGACCTGTCAACCCAGACCGGTCAACCCAGACCGGTCAACCCAGACCGGTCAACCCAGACCGGTCAACCCAGACCGGTCAACCCAGACCGGTCAACCCAGACCGGTCAACCCAGACCTGTCAACCCAGACCTGTCAACCCAGACCTGTCAACCCAGACCTGTCAACCCAGACCTGTCAACCCAGACCTGTCAACCCAGACCTGTCAACCCAGACCTGTCAACCCAGACCTGTCAACCCTGTCCAACTTTTTAAGAGTACCAGACTCGCGTGGCAAATTGGAGATTCATGTGCTTAAACAAACATTATGGATCACACCTGGTTCAGTCCTCTGAAAAGGTATTTACAAAACATAAATAAAAAGATTCATACTGATAAGTACAGAACATCAAATAAATGTGTTGTGGAATTAGGAGAGATTGTATGTTTATTCCATTACATGTACAGTGTAATTATCATTGACGTTTTTCTTAGCACATGTCCCCAAGTTTAGTAGGGGAACGCTTGTCACCTCTCAAACAGGGCCAGCTCACAAGTATTGGCTTTTTAGACACGGCTCCTAATCAACACAAAAAGCAAAATCATTTTGAAAACATAAAAACAAAATGATCGCATTGACACAGACCGCAAACTGGCTACCGCAAAGGGAATCCGACCGCTGTTCAGTAGGCTACCGCAAAGGGAATCCGACCGCTGTTCAGTAGGCTACCGCAAAGGGAATCCGACCGCTGTTCAGTAGGCTACCGCAAAGGGAATCCGACCGCTGTTCAGTAGGCTACCGCAAAGGGAATCCGACCGCTGTTCAGTAGGCTACCGCAAAGGGAATCCGACCGCTGTTCAGTAAGCTACCGCAAAGGGAATCTGAATGCTGTTAGCTAGAAGGGTCTGCTGTTTCAGCCTATGTAAAGGTGCCTATTGTATTTCTTTGCAGCGCATACATCATTTCAGATTTTCGAAATTGATAAAATCTCAAATCTAGTGCAAAGGCATTTTAGAAGCACTGCCTCTATAGCTAATACCGGACACTAGGGTTGCAAAGGGTCGTAAACTTTCTGGGAAATTTCTGGAAATTTCTATGGGAAGTTAAGCCTGGGTATTCTGGGAATGTTCATCAAGAAAAGTTAGCTTATAACAGTGAACTTTTTTGTGGGATACACAAGGCAATTCTAGGTCTTGTGGCATATTTTGGGTTGCAAGAGGTGTCTGAGCCAAGGACTACATGCTTTCTGGTAAGTTTTGATTACAATACTGGGTGGGGTGAATATATTTTATGTGACATACATGATTTTTTTGTTAACTAGTAAATAGTAGCCTACAGCAAAGTGTGTTTAAATCATTTCTAACTTAACAATTTCTGCTAGTTAGTTTTTGCTACCATGTGGGTTTTAGCTTGCTTGAGCCTGCTAACTGAGGAGTGTTAATTCACCTGTTTCCATACATGTTTCATTTTAAAACATTTATCTTACAAAGGAGTTGTTTAATCTAACTGCTTAACTATTTATCTGTACATTTGAGGCTTTTTGAGCCTTACAACGAGCCATCCTCAACAAGGTTGGAAAGTGACAGTGAAGATGAGGCCTCAGCGTCTGATGTTCAAGAGGTGGACATTGAGGAGGTCCAGGGAGAAGACTTGGAAGCCTGAGAGGAAGACAACCACAGCTTTAGTTTCTAGACTATCATTTTACAGATGTTGAATTTTTTGGGGGGGAGATGCGATGGATCATTGGGGATCATTCAATATTCCCTTTCTTTTGTTATTCAGTGAAATCATCCCATGTGACGAAGGATTTGAAATTATGTCTACTTATAAGGTAAAAGGTTTATGTTTCTGTTTCCATATGACAAGGAAAATATATCCAATGCAAAAAACGTCTACATTTAAATGGTATTAATATTTATTTGCATACATTTCCGTTAATTCCCATATATTCCCATTAATTCCCACAGAAAGTTTCCACCTCTGAATATTCCCCAAAATGTGCAACCCCACCGGACACCCCTTCATTCTTCATCGCGCAGTCTTCTAAACTCCCGACTCCACTTAATGCCAAGATGTTTATATTTATCTTTGATTATACTTTTGTAATGCTTTTTGTGACGTGGATCATAATTACAGTCTATCAGGTTGCGTGATACTCGTAATGTTACGTGGAAAATACAACTAATTAAATGTATCACACTCGCACAAATGCAACCAGTTATTTTTCATATTTGCATTTAATTTCTTTCACTTGCAAATGCGAGTGAACTGCTGGCACTTCAGAGCCCACTGAATGTCCATCTTCTGTTCGCTAACGTTACCTAGAAACAATTAGTGTTTACCTTTCCACAACACACGGAGTCCGAAATGGATTTGTCCATGTGTTTACGTACAGCTGACAGTGGGCAAACTCAGCATCACAACAAACAGGATGAGGGGCAGACACGGGGTAGCTACGTCGAATACTGATGTATTCATCTCCATGTCCGTTGACAAACTCCGTACATGTCTGCGTGTTGCAGCTCAAGAATCGGGGTGTTAGGTTTACTCAGTGGATTTATTTTTTATTAAAATGTAAAAATAAATTAAATTATTATCCGACCCTATTAATTTCTGCGTACTTTAAACTCGGATCACGTACATTAACAGAGAATTGCGTAGCTGGTACACAAAATGCGAGCATGTTTGCGGGTCTGAAAGCGTACTGTGCATGCCTGCATAACCCTTAACCCAGCCCAGCTTGCCCTAACCCAGCCCGCCCTAACCCAGCCCAGCCCGCCCTAACCCAGTTTGCCCTAACCCTAGAGTGTAAATACCGGCTTCACCATCCTTTACCTTGAGTGTGCGGTTGTGTCTCTGCAGCTCCCTACAGAGTGACTCCAGTTTGCTGCGTGCCAGGATGGCCTTGCTGTGTTCGTTCCTCAGGTGGTCAGTCTCCTGCACCAGTTGAGACTGTTTCTTCTGCAGGACACGCATTTGCTTCTGATTGTTCCGCTGCTCCTCCAGCTAAAAACACACACAGGGGGACGAATGGACAACACACACAAGGACACGCACACATACACAAACGGGCACACAGGCGCACACACAGTAAATAGTTTAATGCATGAAAATCCTATTACAGCTGTTCAATTACACCTAAAATGAAAAAACAATTGATAAAATGGCTCCAATAAATCTACTGATGGAAGGCTAGGGGGGGAAACAAGTAAGGCTGCCAAGGGAAGCTGGGTGTCAGACATGGTCCTTGTCCAGTAAAGACACCGTACAGCAGTTTCCCCTCTAGCCCATTCTAAACGCTGAAGTTTCCCCTCAGCGTTGCTACATCAGCCAGCTGCCCTGACCATTCCCCTGTAGGTCACCCTGTGTTGAGCTGCCCTGACCATTCTTCAGCACAAGAGACAAACTACTACTGGTGGAGGCTAGAAATAAGAGGAGGTTGTCCAGCATGCTGAAATTAAAACTAAATCAAAACAGCCTTTGAGCCACACCACACCCGAGTCAAAGCGTTTATGAGAGTTACTACTTACCAGTTCAGCATACTTCTTACAGAGGCCTGCCAGTTTCTCCTCTGGTGTACGCAGAGTGTTCAAGGTCTGCATCAGCAGGGTGATCTCTTTACCTGCAACACACAGGAGGGTGGGAACACATTCAGCGCAACACAGGGTGGGGGGAGGAGACATTCAGTGCAACACCAGCTCATCACAACAGGGACCCAGCAACACACAAGGGGAAGCTGTCCAGCCCTAAACCCCTAGCCACCACCTGTATGTCTAAAAGAATCTGATGGATGACAGCTACATATTAGACACCATATTGGTCTTCAGGACCAGGGTTGGAGGCCACTGACCTACACCCATCCAATCATTTCAGATCAACGACAAGCATCTAGGAATACGCCCTAGGGATTGATTTCAGACAGTAACAGATCCAGTCCTTACCCAGCCCCTTCACCTTCTTCTTCTCTTGAATCTTCACTTTCTCCGCTCCGCCGGCGTTCACTTTGACCTCCTCTGGCTTGACATCCAACTCCTTCTCATTGGCCAGGCCATTGAGCACGTGGCAGTGTGATTGGCCATTGGGCAGGTTAACCCTGTCCTCCCCGTTGTCCTCCAGGCAGTAGGTGTTGAGGATGTCCTCCAGCTGGCGGCTCAGCTCCTCAGCCATGTCACACTGAGACGACACCACCTCCGCTATAGTGGAGACTGGGACTGGGTCTGCTACAGCGGAGACTGGGACTGGGTCTGCTACAGCGGAGACTGGGTCTGCTACAGCGGAGACTGGGACTGGGAGGGGTACTGGGTCTGCTACAGCGGAGACTGGGACTGGGTCTGCTACAGCGGAGACTGGGACTGGGTCTGCTACAGCGGAGACTGGGACTGGGTCTGCTACAGCGGAGACTGGGACTGGGTCTGCTACAGCGGAGACTGGG